>SDVV010039358.1:0-10638 GCA_016164225.1 Gammarus roeselii | reverse complement strand
TATATAGTCCAATCCTTAATAGTCTGGTAGTTCTCAGCTAAAATATCTTAAGATATAATAGCCCCGCTGCGGTGTCCCAGCATTGTTCGATCACTCTTTGTAGCATTCATCGATGAATCATTCTCTATGTTTAGGTGTTTAGGTCAATAGAATTATGTTCTGAAACAATTCATTAGCGTAAGATGACTCAAGTTGACCGGCGTTCACCCTCCACGATTCCTCCTTGTCCTCGTGAGCTGATGCATCATTGGCTGTGTATTGCTAACTACTGATAATTAGGGGGAAATACAAACTAGTGCATCATCAACACATTCCTTAATACAGATGGACATTAAAACCCCTACCAACTCGAACATCATTTGTCGGGGTTAAATTACGTAGGAAATTATCTCCATATGGCACAGGGTATCCGTGCTTTTGGAAACGATGACGTGAGCAGAAAATCTAATGTGCATTCCAGTGCGACGGTGGTCTGAAATTGATGCGCTGGGTATGCACTTATTTGCACGCCCTCTCAAAGGTATTTGACAGTGTGTGAGAGCCTTCTTGCAACAACTCCAAACAAGTGTGGAAAACCGCAGGACGCCTTAGAGTATCGAAGTAATCGCTTAGATTCAATTGAATCCAAATTGACGGTATTTTCCGAAACGTATGCGTAAACCCACTCAAACCATCTACCGCTCTCCTCTATAAGCATCACTTTGGCACGTGATTTGAACAGCAGATATCCCCAGCATGTCTTCTGGGGAAGTATTAAAATGCGCGCCAGGTAGCTCAATAAATTGCTACAATATTATAGCAGGGGCCAAAGGTGTGGCCCCCGGGCCCCATATACAGTTCCTCTCAGCGCGTCCTGCGCATTATTATTATTAATATTATTATTGGATCATTTATTTCCATCGTCTGGCAATGGGTTTTCAATTTTTTAGGAACTAAGTGAATTCTTAAACATAAGACATGAAACTTCTTTATCAACTACGCTACTTGAATTAACGAAAACGAGAGTTTAATCTGAATTCGTCACAGCTCATCTCTAGGGGCTGCTGGTTCAGATTACATGGAGCGAAATATTATTTACAATAGTATTATCTGTGCACATACAGAAAAAGTCTATTATGACATAGAAATTCCGACTACATAGCGTTGGGAAAACCAGTGACACGCGGGGTGGAAACATAAGAAATACTTGGGGTGTATAAATAACAAAATACATGAATTACATGGGGTGGGAAATCACGCATGCATGTGGTTAGAGTCATGAGAACATGGGGTTGGGATATCAAAATGTGCTGACATATTGTAATGAGTAGTCTACATTATTGTACGATGACAAACAAAGATGTGGATGGACGACATGAATTATACAGAAAATATGTATAATTCAAAAAGCGCTAACATATTGTAAAGATGGGTCTAAACCATTCCATTAATAATGAAGGGGTGAGAAGGCGACATAAGTTATTAAAAAAAAAAAGTAGAAATGATTGATAACCAGAATAATACACAAGTCGGATAAATAAACTTCTGTTATAGAAGATAAAGCAAAATATTAGCTTAGAAGGCAATGATTGTTTCATCAAATATGGTACGGTTATTGTAAGAAATAATCAAATGAATGATATTAAAATCGAGTTAACCTTTGTCAAAGTTAGTAGCTGCCTATCGTTCCTCGAAAATACTGAGGTCGTATTTTAATTATACTAAAACGACTGGAACATTTAAAACATAGAATTAGACAAAACGCTAGTTAACACAAATGGTAATTGGCAAAGACAATTGTGATCGGTAGCAACATAGAAAATATATGTATCGTCAGAGTAAAAATGATTAGATGGTGTCTCAATGTTGAGAGTTATGGTGGTGGTAGTTTCGGACATGCTCAAGCACAGAATGCCTTTTCTGGTTACTGGTACTATGCATTTAGCTTGTGTTTGTGGACAATGGTAAATGAGGCTTGTTGGGAGGCTGTTCCAGGATTTTGGTTCAGTGATTGAAAAAGCTCGACAGGCAGTTTATGTTTTCCTGTGTTCAACGTCAGAGTATCATTATTTCTTGTGAATCGATTCTTCTTTTTACCTCGAGAATATGTACCTTTGGCTGCCGATTGAATGTTTTTCTAGAAGATCTTAATGAATTCTGATCGACTCAGGGACTGCCAGTTTGTTGTCGATATTGAGCCACTGTAATTTTTCGAGGTGAGGATTTACGAGGTCAGGTTTTCTGTGGTTACCATCGCATGTTATTCTTGCCGCAAAGTTTATACAACGTTGTACTTTTTTTTGAGTTTGGTGCATTTCCCTCAAATTGAAATACAGTAGTTAATGTGAGAAAATACTAAAGCGTGGACAATCAGTAATCATGATTTGAAATCCAATTCTTTTTTTGCGGAGTTTAGGAACATAAATGTTCCATTCAACTTGGAACACAGAGTAGTTACGTGATGTTTGAAGGAAAGATCGTGATCAAACCATACTTACAGATTTATTACTTCATCTACAACAGGATTGCCAGATCTGTCTATTCTGATAGAGAAATTCATTGCAACTGCTTTCTTTTCCAGTTCGAGCCTAACAAGATGCATTTTGTTTTATTAGAGTTGAGCTTGAGTCCATTTTCATCATACCAAATTTTCAAATTAGTTACAGCTGTCTCAGCGTCGTCTTTCAGCGCATTCATATCTGACGGCTTTCGGGAAAGCAATATTTGAACATCATTGACGTACATTACAATTTTTGCTGGATTTTTTGGTATTTTACAGTCAATGTCATTTACAAAAACCAGGAACAAAGGGCCAAGTATCGAACCTTGAGGGACCCCCAAGGCAACTGTGACCGAATTTGACACAGTTGCGTTATCGAGTTTAACTGATTGTTGCCGATTCATCAGATAACTTTTGAACCAAGTAGGGTCAATTCCGATGTTGCGGAGCTTGCCAAAAAGAATTGTATGGCTTACACTGACGAATGCTTTCGATGAGTTTAGCAATACCAGCAGAGATATCAGCCCCACATCAAAGTTTTTGTACAGATCTTCAGTGATGCTCACAAGTGCGTCTTCTGTTCACAACTTTCGCCAATAAGCATACTGGCAGTCATTCAACAGCTTGTTTGATTCGAGGTAATCAATCAATTGGATAGATATTACCTTTTCTAGAATCTTGGATAGGACAGGCAGAAGACTGATTGGTCTAAAGTTGGATGGTTCATTCTTGTCCACAGATTTATGAATTGCTCTTATGATTGCATGCTTCCAGACTTCTGGAAAAGTTTCACTTGCTATGGAGGTGTTAATAACTGTGCTAATATAAGGCAAGGTAACTATAAGGCTGTCTTTCAGATATTGTATTGCTAAACCATCTATCCCTGTAGAATTTGTGTTCCTCAAGGCAAATACAGCTCGTTTTACTTCGAGTTGCGATACTTGCTTTGTTTTCTATTTGACGTTTGCTTCATGGTCGCTGCCTCCATCGAGAGCTTTTGGACTCCATGTATATGTTGCGTCGCTCTGTAATCCTTGATAAGCTTCCTGGATTACCTCTTCAAAAACCTGTGTCTAACTCCAGCGAAGTAGTTGTTAAACTGCCCTGGGGTTGCTTGAGTATTCGGATAAGTAGGCGAGTTGATTTCTTTTTTTTTTTGTGAGGAACAATTCTTTTCAGTCCATTCCACATTTTTCTTTGATTGTTTTTGCACTATTCTAGTTCCTCATGATGGTATTTAATTTTTGTTCTCTTGACTTCTCGTTCGACTCTTCTATTTAGAATTTTAAATAATTTTAACCAAGTGATGCTTCATTTTGCTCTACGTTTGAAATATTTTTTAAGTGCAGTTTCGTTTTGCAGTTTTTCTGTAATTCATTTAACCGGCATGTTTTTCATTGTTTTAGTTTTCGTTGGCGCCACAGCGTTCAGACATGTGAGAAGATAGTCTGTGAGTAATTGGGCTTGCTCTGTGACGTTATCCGTGCAATGTATCGGTTTTATCGTCTAGACGTTTGCCACTAGTTGTGCTCTGGAATTATACGCGGCGTAATTTCTTTTTGTACGACAGGTTATTTTATATACTTGTTTCTTCTTCTTTTTATGTCAATGGTGCAGTTTATTGCATGGTGGTCCGAGAAAGAATTAGGCCCCACGTCTGTGGTAACAATGGAAGACGGAATGTTGCTTATGAGCAGATCCAATACAGTTTGGTATTCGGAGTTTTTTTGTTGCACTTTTTATGAACTGATGCAGCCCGAGTCTGTCAAAAATCGGCTTCATATTGTTTGATTTCAATTTCAATTGATCGTCATTGAAATCTCCCAAAATGTACAGCGTCTTTCCTAAGCGGATAGGTTCTCGAAATCTTTCTTCGATGTATTGAAAAGACTGTACACTTGCTTTGGGTGGTCTGAAAAGAGAATCATCAACAAACGATCTATTTTTTCGTACCTGGATGTTCACCCGAAGGTCATCAACTTCATTGCTGTCGTTAAGCATTACTTGAGAAGAGGTATATTCTTCTCACACATAAAACACGGTTCCACCTCCTTTGCTTTCTCTATCTTTTCTATAAACATTGAAGCCGTCAATCGCGATGAAGGTAGTGTTAATGTCAGATTCCAGCCAGGTTTCAGACAGACATAGAATGTCAATTGAGTCCTCCTTCATCATCATTTTGATGTGATCCATCTTTGTTCATAAGCTTCTAACGTTTATATATTTAATCACGGTATTATTTAGGTTCTGATGGGTATTTACAGACATGGTTGCTGAGGGGTGGTTGCTGCTCTCAGCTTGAACGATTTGTGCCTCTAGTCATTTGTTTTTGCTTACAGGACAGTTGGTGTCCCTTTGGGAGGATTGCAGAGGCATATCTTCATCGAATATGGATGTATCATTGTCGTATTGCAAAGAAGAATACCTATTGGAACACTACACATTTGTTTCCATATGCTAGTTTCGCTTCGCTGCAATATTTTGTTGTTCAGAATGTGGCTTCAGAGGGTGGGTTGGTGCATGACTACTAAAGTGGTCCTCTTTCTTAGCTACAAATATTGAGTATTGAGAAGCTTCATCACACTTAAGGTTGGTCGGAATAATTACAGTTTTTGTTACGATGTCTGGGTTATTTTCATCTAAGATTTTGATTTGTATTTTGAGTGCGTTGCTGAGAAATGTGGGGACTAGATCACCAAAACTGCTATTGTACTCTTTGTTTTCAAAATACTTTTCTATCTCGGAGAGGAGCCTATCATCTTTTTTATACTCAGTGAAGGCTTCGTGATCTTCTATGTAATTGAAGGATTCCTCCATTGCTTTAGTTTTTATCACCTCTAAGATGTTTCCATCGTTAAGTCCTGTTTGTTTTACTAAGGAGCCTTTCACCGCGTGAATCATACAATGTCCGTCTGATAGTTTTTATTGTCTTTTTAATCTTGAATAATTGAGAATGGTGTTGATGTTGGTGTTCATGGGGAATTATTGCAAGTTTTCCGTCACCTGCATTGGCATTCGTTCATCCGGTTTATTGTTTCTTGTGTCAGCCACACCACCCTCATTTAGATTTTTAATATGTCCTTCAGCAACACTCTTAATGACTTTAGCTAAGAATCTGGTTGCTAATTCTCAAGTTGCATTGTTTGTATGTTTGGGATATCCTTGCTTTCGGTTCTGTTCTTTGTTGTTGAGGGTAGGTTGGAGTAAAGGAGACCGAACAGAACCAAAGGGATTGGCGGGATAGGTAAAGTTGGAGTTTGGGTTGAGATTAGGGACTGGTAGCGAAAGTGGGAGCTAGAAGAAAAAACGGGTGGAGGGGGGTAAAATATGGGAGGGGTTGACGGGATAGGTAATGTTGGAGTTTGGGTTGGGGGTAGGGAATGGTAACGAAAGTGGGAGCTCGAGGAAAGAATGGGTGAAGGGGAGTAATATATGGGAGGGATTAGCGGAACAGGTAGAGTCGGAGTTTGGGCTGAGGTAAGGGAATGGTAGCGAAAGGGGAGAATTGGGGCTGTGCTGCAAGCATAGGTAGATGAATTCGTGTGAGTAGTGTAAAGTGGAAGAGGGTAGGAGAAGAATTGAGGAAGCGCATAGGAGACGCTATTGCTGTGACCGTGTTGAAAAGGCGTTTCATGGGAGCTAATTGTGTGGGGGAGATAAGGGGTCACTGATTGGTGATTTTTAGTTTAAATTTTAGTTTGTGGGTGACGAGAGGGTGCTAGAATGTGAATTGTCTGCGAGTAGATGTCCTTTGCTGACGTGTGATGGAGTGATGATACGAGATGATGGCCACATGATGGAGGGAAGTAGAGGAAGGGAGGAGACCAGAGAGATGATAGCCATATGATGGAGGGAAGTAGAGGAAGGGAGGAGATCAGAGTAATGATTGCTTGCATCTGAAATCGTTACAGTATAGGGATGGTAATACCTCAACCCTCTGAGTAACGTAACGTGCTACCGTGTTGAAGAATTTGATAATTCGACTATTGTTTAGACTAGCATTTTCCGAATGAAACAATCGTTTGTCGGGGCACCAGTGAATTCGTCTCTTAATTTGCCTGTTGGGATAACCTTTAGCCTCAAAGAGGGGCAAAGACTCATGAAACGGCGCCTCTGTTCCATTGTTTTCAGATTGAGGAGCTCTGTCATGTATATCTTAGCTTTTTTTCCGTTCAAATTGTGGTGGTTATTTTGATAACTACTTCATTTTCAACGTAATCCGTGAGCAAAACAATGTAATTTTTGAAAGGATTTGCGTTTTCAATGATTTCAGACAGAACACCATAGTTGTTAATATTTAGCTTTTCAAAAGTGTATCTATCTGAAAGGTCGGACGTTAGCACATTTTTCATGAGGATATAACCAATGAGTATTGTCTTAGGGGTTTAGGTATTTTCTGTTGACCCGTTGCTAGTGCCTAAAGCTTCAAAGTGAGCCGGCTTTGCTGTTGCGGATTTTTCTGTTCAGGTGACGATTAAAGGCTCTGTATCGGAGGGATAAATGCGAGTTATGGACTCAGTTTCAGAGGTACAAGGGGTGGGAGATGGAGAGCTCAACAGCGTTGGATGAGTATCTGTCACCGAATGAGCAGCCCTGTGGGAGAGGGTAGGCTTCTCCTTATCGCGTTTTGGGGTGCATGTGCTGGCCACCGGAGTGTGTGGGCAATGCGGCAGCTCTATGTTTATAGGCTTACTGGTTCTGGTGCATTTTTGGTTTTGCATTTGATGCAGTCTCTGTTATTCTTGGCACATACGCATTTCTCGCATGCTCCACTATAACACATGCAGCAAGATTTGTTTTTGTTGGCAGTGTGGCTGTGGGGCGACATGTCTTTAATTCAAGATTAAATTTCAGTGAAGTGGACTACTTAGAGGGTTTGGTGTTTGGAGGAGCTTAGAGAGCGTCTTATTAGCGTATCATTTTAGGGCTCTGCGTTAAGAGGAGGACCCGTGCCCTTATATTGTACAGGATCGTGTGTGGTTATTGCCTATCGTTCAAACACATTTAAATCCTTGCTCAATCGTTCAAAAACGTTTTAATCATTGTCCAATCTTTTTTACCGCCTTATTCCTACTTGCTTTTAATTGTATGCCAACAATACCAACTCTTTGTAATAAGAAAAACAATAGATTCAGGAAGAGGCAGTGACATATAATTAGCTGGTAATTTTAATAAATGCTGACTAAGCCTATGCAAAGCTGTTTGATATAAATTTAATCGGAAGATGCAGGTACAAGATATTAATCTATAGGTAGAAGGAAATCGCACCAAGGAATTAAGTTTTAGGTTATAACAGTTTGTTTAAATTATAAAAAACTTTGTTAATCTTTAGAAATAATTCAGACAAGAGGGACTAATATTTAAGCTACAAATTATAATAAATGTTGACTGGCCAATAAGAGATTTTCACAGCGTTAACTTAAAAATTCGGAAAGAAATTCTCTCATAATTATTTATCTTAACTGGAAATTTTTGAGCTTTCGTTCACTTTACCATATGTTCCTCAGAGCCTCCTATTTGCGAGGTTGATGAAACATAGGCAGAAACGATATAACAATCTCTTTTAGTGTATGAAGTACCTGATGGTGAATTTGCAGTCCATAAAGTCGACAGGCTTATACTGCGGTGCAATTTACTCGAGGAACCGGAAATTAGTCCTAAACTTAACACGGGAGGAGAGGCAATGGAAAAGAGAGCGGGGGTAGAGAGCAGCATCAGCTACTCGTGACCGTGCGATGGTGAGAGGCACGCACATGTGTACACATTAGTCGGAGCCGCACACAACTCCGATGTTTCAGATAAGGTATGGCCCAAAACGGCAGCTGAAATGTAGATTATTTTCACAAATAATCTTGAAGTAACAGGAAAAGAGATGGGCTACCGTGGTTTTGACGGATGTCGGGAAATATCTGAAAACAGTACATTTTTTATACCCATGAAAATTTAACACAAAATAATCTTGAGCGGAACACAAATGAAGACTAAAAAGATCCAAAAGTATTTTACTCAGATGTGTATAACATAGATTCACACAATCTAATCCTCCTAGATATTTTAATTAGAGTAGCTGTTCGATTTACAATTTGTGTCTTAGAGCCAGTGTGTGCTAGTTAATGCGACATATGAAGAAACGATTTGCGCTTGCTCAAGAAAATGTTACAATGAGTTATATAAGGTAGTAAGGAAAACACAAAATTTTCCATTAAGCGAATGACAAAATTCAGACAGAAAGAGGGACAAATAATTCGCTAAAAATCGAGACAAAAAAAAAACTACTCACAGAAACGATTCAGACAATTTTTTGTAAAATAAACCAAATTTTGAGAACCTCTCTACCAAGGCAATTCTGACAAATTCTTTGTCATATGAACAACAAGTCCAGAAAGAATTTTGGCAGGTTTTGGCTTACCAATGCTAGAAGGTACAGCCGGCAGCAAAGGTCGAGACACCTAATGCAAATATTCACGCTGACGTAATTTCTGTTAATGAAAAGTTGACGAGTACAAGGTTGGTCTTAGCATCTTCACGATACGAGGAATCAGGCGAATTTCGGAAAACCTCGGGCTGTTCTTTTTGTAGCAGTTACAGCAAGATAGCATGTGCGTGAAGGTGCTCATTTATCGCAAGTGATGGTACATGATGGTACATCAAACTATTTTACCGCCCTTTTCCAACTTGTTTTTAATTGTATGTCAACATTACAACCTCTTCGTTATGAAAAAAACAATAAATCTAGAAGAAAATAGAGACAAATAATAGGCTAGTAATTTTAATAAATGGTGACTAAGCCTATACAAAGCTGTTTGATATAAACTTGATCAGAAGATGCGCGTACAAGATATTTTTTATTGTTAGAAGGAAATCGCACCAAGGAATTGAGTTTTAGGTTATAACAATTAGTGTAAATTATCCAAAACTTTGTTAATATTGAGAAATAATTCAAACAAGAGGGAATAATAATTTCGCTGAAAATTATAATCAATATTGACTGGCTAAAAGAGATTTGCCATAGCGTAAACTTAAAAGTTCGGAAAGAATTACTCTCAAAATCAGTTATCTTAACTGGAAATTTAGAGTTGTTGTCAATACTGTTAGAAGCCCCCTCACTGGTAGATGGCAACACTGTTAGAAGATCGCCCCACGTATAGATGGCAACACTCTTAGAAAGCTGCCTCGTTAATAGATGGCAACAATGGTAGATGGCCGCCTCGATGATAGAATGCTACACTGGTTTATGGCCACCTTGGTGGGAAGCCGTACTGGTAGCACTGGTCGAAGACCGTCTCGCTGGTAGATGGCAAGACTGGTAGAAAGGCCGCCTCGCTGGTAAATGGCAGTACTGATAGAAGGCCGCCTCGCTGTTAGATGGCAATACTAGTAGAAGGCCGCCCCGCGGGTGGATGGCAATACTGGTAGAAGGCCGCCTCGTTGGTAGATGACAATACTGGTAGAAGGCTGATTCGTTAGTAGTTGGCAATACTGATAGAAGGCCTTGAGCTCCAGTGGTGAGGGGAAAGAGCAGTGAAAAGTGGTGGAAGTTGATAGAAACATCAACAGCTTATGAGTCTGAAGTGATGAGAGACAAGCACATGTGTACACATCAGTCAAAAATGCACACAGCGCCGATGTTGTTCAAGTACAGTTCTATAGCTTGTGTTAAAATTTGCATTCAAACAATTTCACTAAGGCAGGTTTCTGCAGCCGATAAAATATACTAGTTGGCAATAAGAACTTTCTACTAACACTGTTCATACTTGATACTGTTTATGATACATATTGCCTCGTCACAAAACGAACGCTGGTGAGAAAACACATATATATTCCACTGAATTGCATATAGCTTCAGATGTAACAACTGAAAGTACCATGAAAAATGTGATTGTGTTACTGGTTGCCTAACGACTTCCAATAATATGTCAATATTATTTCTACTAATCACCGCTTCCCATTTTTGGTGATACAATCATTGTCACATAAACTTTTATTGTGCATTATCCTCTATAGTGAAATCATATCCATCCCATTTTGTACTCAAGTATTTTTTTTTTATTGTCAATTATCTAATCATTTCCTATCGGTCATGAAGTGTATATATTCAGTGTTATGCAAATATTGCATGTATAATTTATGTCGTCTTGTCACTTCTTCTTCATTCATGT
>SDVV010039357.1:0-10638 GCA_016164225.1 Gammarus roeselii | reverse complement strand
CACTGGCCATTGTTCTACTGTGCACTGGGCTCTGTTCTACTATGCACTAGGCTCTGTTCTACTGTACACTGGGCTCTGTTCTACTGTGCACTGGGCTCTGTTTTTCTGTGCACTGGGCTCTGTTCTACTGTGCACTGGGCTCTATTCTACTGTGCACCGGGCTCCGTTCTACTATACACTGGGCTCTGTTCTACTGTGCCCTGGGCTCTGCTCTATTGTGTACTGGGCTCTGTTCTACTACTCCCTGGGCTCTATTCCACTGTGCACTGGGCCCTGATCTACTGTGCACTGTGCTCTGTTCTACTGGGCTCTATTCTGTGCATTGGGTTCTGTTCCACTGGGCACTAAGCTCTGTTCTACTGTGAATTGGGTTCTGTTCTATTGTACATTGGGCTCTGATCTACTATGCACTCGGCTCTGTTTCACTGTGCACTGGGCTCTGTTCTATTATGCGCTGAGCTCTGTTCCACTGTGTACTGGGCTCTGTTCTACTGTGCACTGGGCTCTGTTCTACTGTGCACTGGGCTCTGTTATACTGTGCACTGGGCTCTGTTCTACTGTAAACTGGGCTCTGTTCTACTGTGCATTGAGCTCTGTTCTACTGTGCACTGGGCTCTCTTCTACTGTGCACTGGACTCTGTTCTACTGTGCTCTGGGCTCTATTCTACTGTGCACTGGGCTCTGCTCTACTGTGCATTGAGCTCTGTTCTATTGTGCTCTGGGCTCTCTTCCACTGTGCACTGAGCTCTGCTCTACTGTGCATTGAGCTCTGTTCTACTGGTCACTGGGCTCTGTTCTACTGTGCTCTGGGCTCTGTTCTACTGTGCATTGAGCTCTGTTCTACTGTGCACTGGGCTCTGTTCTACTGTGCACTGGGTTCTGCTCCACTCTGCATTGAGCTCTGTTCTATTGTGCACTGGGCTCTGTTCTACTGTGCTCTGGGCTCTGTTCTACTGTGCACTGGGCTCTCTTTTACTGTGCACTGGGTTCTGTTCTACTGTGCACTGGGCTCTCTTCTACTGTGCACCGGGCTCTGCTCTACTGTGCATTGAGCTCTGTTCTACTGGGCAGTGGGCTCTGTTTTACTGTGCCCTGGGTTCTGTTCTACTGTGCACTGGGCTCTGCTCTACTGTGCCTTGAGCTCTGTTCTACTGTGCACTGGGCTCTATTCTGATGTGCACTGGGCTCTGTTATACTGTGCACTGGGCTCTGTTCTACTGTGCACTGGGCTCTCCTCTACTGTGCTCTGGGCTCTGTTCTACTGTGCTCTGGGCTCTGTTCTACTGTGCACTGGGCTCTGTTCTACTGTGCATTGAGTTCTGTTCTACTGTGCTCTGGGCTCTGTTCTTCTGTGCTCTGGGCTCTCTTCTACTGTGCACTGGGCTCTGCTCTACTGTGCATTGAGCTCTGTTCTACTGTGCACTGGGCTCTGTTCTACTGTGCTCTGGGCTCTGTTCTACTGTGCACTGGGCTCTGCTCTACTGTGCTTTGGGCTCTGTTCTTTGCGCAATGATGTGCAGAAAGCCAGAAGATAGCAAGCCAAAAGCGTTGAGGTACGGGCTGCGCGAAATGGGGTATAAATCGCAGACAAGGAGGAGGGGCTGCGGGATTAGGGGTAAGCATCCCAGACATGGGGTGAAGAGCTGCGCGATCAAACGCAAGAACTCTGACAGGGAGGAACGCGCTGCGCGATACAAGGAAATAATTCAAGACAGGGAGTAATGGGCTGCGCGAAAAGGGGGTACCAAATCAATATGATGAATTATGATCTTCACGATAGGAGGTAACAAACGCAGGCTGCGCAATAAAGGATAAGGATCACAGACAGGGAGTAACGAGCGGGCTGCGCGAAGAGGTATAACAAGCACAAATTGAGAGTAATTGACTGACCAATAAGGGGTAACAATCACAGGCAGGGAGTGATGAGTTGAGGCATAAAGGGTGAGGATCGTAGACATTGAATAACGGGCTGCGCGATAAGGGGTAACAATCACAGACAGGGAGTGATGAGTTGAGGTATAAAGGGTGAGGATCGTAGACATTGAGTAACGGGCTGCGCGATAACGGGCAACAATTACAGGCAGGGAGTGATGAGTTGAGGTATAAAGGGTGAGGATCGTATAACCAAAAAAATCCCAGAAATGTAGTCATAGTAATACTCGGTAGAGGGTAAGAATCCCGGGGAGGGAGTAGTGAGATGTACAATGAAGGGTAACAAACACATACAAAAAGAAATGGGCTGTGTAATATGGGGTAACACGCAGAGACAGGAAAGTAGGGGCTGCGCGAGCAGAATTTCAAACACAGACAAGGAGTAATGGGCTGCGCGACAAGGGAGAAGAGAATCCCACGCACGGAGCAAAGAGCTGTGCGACAAGGGGTAACAAGTACATGCATTGAGTATGGGCTGCGCAAAATGAAATGGGGTAACATGCACAGACAGGGAGTTATGGGTTGTATGATAAATGGGAAGAATCTCAGGCACGGAGTAATGTGCTGCGTGATAAAGGGCAACAGACACCTTCAGGGAGTTATGCGCTGCGCAATAGCGGTAAGATATGGAGTAATGGCTCCTAAATACTCACAGCGATTTGGAAGAGTCAGGTATTTTTCGAGGACGTCACCTCTGTAATGCATGCATGGGCAATGAGGAGGCCACCTCTGCAATGCATGAGTTATGAGGACGCCACCTCTGCAATACATGGGTTGTGAGGACGCCACCTCTGCAATGCATGCATGGGTTATGCGGACGCCACCTCTGCAATGCATGGGTTATGAGGACGCCACCTCTGTAATGCATGCATGGGTTATGAGGACGCCACCTCCGCTCGTTTCAACACGAGATACACAACAAACACAAGTGCCCATCAAAACACCACCACAGGTCTAGCAAAAAAGTTCCTGTCATCAATCCAGTCCGAGTTAGAGGCAGTAGTCGCAGCTCCGATAGTACAACCCATGTAAACGAAAACGAAAGTCTTGGCTCCGACACAAGACCTCAGAGTAGAAGCAAAATAATTCAAGCAAATCAAGTCAATTTGACTAACGGTACTCTCAAATGTTACTACGTGAACGCTAGAAGTCTCAGAGACAAAATCGAAGAATTATGTATACTTGCATTGAATGAAAGTATCAACATAAGAGCTATCACAGAATCGTGGATGAAATTGAGCACCAGGCATTATTCAGGCAAATTACTCTTCCCGGTTACTAACTATTTCGCAGAGATAGACAAGGCCGAGAAGGCGGAGGAGTGCTGTTTCTCGTGAAAAACACTCTGCAAATATTAGAAGTCACCATTCCAAACAACAGGCACGACAAAGTATCAATCAGAGTAGTCGGCAAACATATAAAATGTCAAATCACTCTAGTCTATCGCCCCCCTAAAAGCAAGGTTGCAGATGAAATCGATCTTTACAACACCCTCGTTGATGTTGTCACAACACAACACAGTATTGTGCTTGGCGACTTCAATATCCCCGACATTGATTGGGAATCAGACGAATGTACTGCCACCAGCCAACGTCTGATTGATTTTGCAGACAATAAGTTTATGACCCAAACGGTGAAGACACCTACGAGAGGTAGCAACATTCTTGATCTCCTATTTAGTGCAAACAACTCTCATGTCACGAACGTCGAAGTAGGCGAACCACTCGGAACTAGTGACCACAACTGTATCCGCTTTTTGATAGAGCTCGAATTGAAAATAAAAACAAACTGCAAAAAAGTCCCTAACTTCAGATTAGCTAATTTTGATGGCTTAAGAGAGTCAATGACGTCAGCAAATATAACCCTCGGACAAGATGTCAATCAATCGCTTGACTATTTCTTGACTGCGCTTAAAAATATCGAACATGAGCATGTCCCGCGCAAAAACAGATGAACAGCAGCCTATCAGCCCAAGTACTGGAAAGGAGAATTGCAGCGCCTTCATTCACGAAAGAAAGCAAAGCATTCGATAAAGCAGAGACATCTACATGACGACGTAGCAAAAAATGAATTCAAAATTAGCAGTCGAGATCTAAAGAGGGTCCAAAAACGTAAGAAGAAAGATTATGAAAATTAAATTGCTGCCAATGCAAAAACTGATCCGTAACAATTCTTTAGTTGTATTTCGAGCGAAAAAAATGTAAAATCTGTAATAGGTCCTCTCGAGAACGATGTTGGTGAGCTAGAAACGGATGGCGCCAAAATAAGTGTTTTGCTCTGTATTTACGTTAGAGAATCAGGATATTCCTAATCCTGAGGATATCGTAGTGGCAAAACAAATTGAAGCCCTCACCACAGTGAACTTTTCCCCCGCCGTAGTTATTAAATATATAGATAAATTGAAAGTCACCAAATCTCAAGGCCCAGACCAAATTCATTCTAGAATTCTAAAAGAGACTAGAATATTTATCAAACATTTTCACCCAATCTCTCACAAATGGCACCTGTCCCTCTAAATAGAAAGAGGCCAATGTTACCCCAATTTTCAAAAGAGGGGAAAAGACGTGTCCCGGCAACTACCGTCCAATTAGTCTCACCTCAGTCATTGGCAAGTTGATGCATCACAGAGGATGCCACCTCTGTGATGCATGCATGGGTTATGAGGACGAAACCTCTGCAATGCATGGGTTATGAGGACGCCACCTCTGTAATGCATGCATGGGTAATGAGGACGACACCTCTGTATTGGATGCATACGTTATGAGGACGCCACCTCTGGGATGCATGCATGGGTTACAAGGACGCCACCTCTGTAATGCATGCATGGGTTATGAGGACGCCACCTCTGTAATGCATGCATGGGTTATGAGAACGCCACCTCTGTAATGCATGCATGGGTTATGAGGACGCCACCTCTGTAATGCATGAATGAGTTATGAGGACGCCACTTCTGCAATGTATGGGTTATGAGGACGCCACTTCTGTAATGTATGCATGGGTTATGAGGACGCCACGTCTGTAATGCATGCATGGGTTATGAGGACGCCACCTCTGCAATGCATGCATGGGTTATGAGTACGCCACCTCTGCAATGCATGCATGGGTTATGAGGACGCCACCTCTGTAATGCATGCATGGGTTATGAGGACGCCACCTCTGTAATACATGCACGGGTTATGAGGACGCCACCTCTGCAATGCATGGGTTATGAGGACGCCACCTCTGTAATGCGTGCATGGGTTATGAGGACGCCACCTCTGTAATGCATGCATGGGTTATGAGGACGCCACCTCTGTAATGCATGCATGGGTTATGAGGATGCCACCTCTGTAATGCATGCATGGGTTATGAGGACGCCACCTCTGTAATGCATGCATGGGTTATGTTATGAGGACGCCACCTCTGTAATGCATGCACGGGTTATGAGGACGCCACCTCTGCAATGCATGGGTTATGAGGACGCCACCTCTGTAATGCATGCATGGGTTATGAGGACGCCACCTCTGTAATGCATGCATGGGTTATGAGGACGCCACCTCTGTAATGCATGCATTGGTTATGAGGACGCTACCTCTGCAAGGCATGCATGGGTTATGAGGACGCCCCCTCTGTAACGCATGCATGGGTCATGAGAACGCCACCTCTGTAATGCATGCATGGTGTCTGAGGTATGCGTCCCTGCTGTCTGGAATTAAATAATCGAAATCGAAACCACTTGCTGTCCGGGGAGTATTGGTGCCCTACAATTTTGCCTTTGAAGACAGGACTCAGATTGAGGGATATGCATGATACTTGCGTCGTACAGCGTCCTATGTATCGAAGGCGGGAAACCGATGCATCGACACGCATTCAATTGATGCTTTGATGATGAATTCAATGAATCGATGAGACCATCGATGCATCGGCAATTGATGCATCAAATATGCAGTTGTGGCATCGGAGATGCGATTGATGCATCGATGAGGCAATTGATACATCAATGATGCAATCGAATAAGATACAAAAGAGATGTGCGCTAGTTCCTTGTGGTAACAAGTTCGCCACGAATGGTCCATCGGAGACAAACGAGCCATCAAGCGACCACTGGCTACGCGGCTCAGGGTAGGGTTTGTTAACAGGACATGCCTGTACACGTAGCTTATAATAAAGGCATTGAAAAGATAAAATCAGTCTTGGCCTTAAAAACTTCCTGTAAATAAAGGTACATTATAAATTTCCCCGTGTTTGAAACCTTCGCCCTGATTCTAACTAATAATTTGACGGAGTACTTACAGGCGCGTCAGGCTGGCAAGTGGATCAAACAGCCCATCAGGAACACTCGTCAGGTTGTTATGACCAAGGTGCCTGAGGAGAGATGTCAGGATCGCTGTTTTATTCAGAGGCAAATGCAATCGCTAAGGTAGACGTTTATATGCTGTGACTCAATGGGATGATCAAGGGCACTTGGAAGAAAGTTAAACCCACTACGACAGATTTTACTGTCTATGTATGTTAGGTAACTCACCAAAGGCCAGTTAGAGCAATATTTCTAGACTAAAGAAGCAATTTAACCCACTTATCTTGTTATCTTCATGGTCCAGACGACGCAAGTCAGGCAGGGTTAAAAATGAATAATCAGGAGCGGTTCTTGTGGGAGCCATTTTATTAAAATAGGGCAAGTAATAATATGTGCTGCGATGATAGGTTGTATAATGGCAGGCATTTGTGTGATGAATAATGGCAGGCTTTAGTGTGATGATAGTTAAGTCTGAGTAATGGCAGGCTTTAGTGTGATGATAGGTAAGTCTGAGTAATGGCAGGCTTTACTGTGATGATAGGTAAGTCTGAGTAATGGCAGGCTTTAGTGTGATGATAGTTAAGTCTGAGTAATGGCAGGTTTTAGTGTGATAGGTAAGTCTGAGTAATGGCAGGCTTTAGTGTGATGATAGTTAAGTCTGAGTAATGGCAGGCTTTAGTGTGATGATAGGTAAGTCTGAGTAATGGCAGGCTTTAGTGTGGTGATAGGTAAATCTGAATAATAACAGGCTTTAGTGTGATGATAGTTAAGTCTGAGTAATGGCAGGTTTTAGTGTGATAGGTAAGTCTGAGTAATGGCAGGCTTTAGTGTGATGATAGGTAAGTCTGAGTAATGACAGGCTTTAGTGTTATGATAGGTAAGTCTGAGTAATGGCAGGCTTTAGTGTGATGATAGGTAAGTCTGAGTAATGGCAGGCTTTAGTGTGATGATAGGTAAGTCTGAGTAATGGCAGGCTTTAGTGTGATGTTAGGTAAGTATTTGGCATGACACTGTATGTGTGTGATAAAAGGTCAGCTTGTGTGATGACAGGACGTTCCTCATACAGCACTCTCATCCCCACCCCCCATTATGATCCTGCCCGCCCATATTCCTATTCCTTCCCCAAAGCAGCGCAGCAAAAGTTAGCGGTCTCTTGCCAAGTTAGACCCTCCACTTCAGTTCCGACGAGAGTAACCAAGATGGAACTTCTTCCTTTTCACCGAACACGGCATGTCTTTGTTCGTATTCAACTGATTGTCGTTGGTACTAGAAAAGGTGTATGTTTTAGTAACGTCTGCTGGCGCCGGTCATTTGACCATGCATCATGCGTCTATTTATTTCGATTTGTGCTTTTATTTCATCTCCTAATCCTGTTGCAGAGGCTGCTTATATCTCTGCAGAAGCTCGTCCTCTGAATTGCGGTGATGAGCTTCAGCCATTTAGAGTACCAAGTACGATGATCTAAATACGAATAACTATTTTTTTTTAATGCCTTCGATCGCTTTCCATTGCTCAGAAAAGAATGAAATTCCATTTAGGGCTTAGAGATGATATTTTTAATAATTCCGGAGAGTCTGGGGTTTTCCTTAATAATCCAATGATAGGTCAAACAAATTCTCTTTATCACATTGCAGAACCTTCTAACAAAAATAAGAGTGGATAAATGTTGAGTAGTGTGTGAGGGCTACTGAATCTTGGAGCTTCTAATTGGAATTTTTTATTTCTTTCCCACACTTCTTTCATCAATGTTGAGGCGAAATAGCTGTACCATGACTCGGAGACATTCCACCTCGAATGTCTCCGAGTCATGGTGGTGTGAAATCTCATTGCTCGTGAATGTCTCCGAGACATGTTGGTGTGAAGGCTCATTATTCGTGAATGTCTCCGAGACATGTTGGTGTTAAAGCTCATTGCTCGTGAATATCTCTGAGATATGTTGGTGTGAAGGCTCATTGCTCGTGAATGTCTCCGAAAAATGTTGGTGTGAAGGCTCATTGATCGTGAATGTCTCCGAGACATGTTGGTGTGAAGGCTCATTGCTCGTGAATGTCTCTGAGATATGTTGGTGTGAAGGCTCATTGCTCATGAATGTCTCTGAGATATGTTGGTGTGAAGACTCATTGCTCGTGAATGTCTCCGAGATATGTTTGTGTGATGGGTCATAGCCCGTGAAAGTCTCCGAGACATGTTGGTGTGAAGGCCCATTGCTCGTGAATGTCTCCGAGACATGTTGGTGGGAAGGCTCTTAGCTCAAGAATGTCTACTAGGCATGTTGGTGTGAAGGCTCATTGCTCGTGAATGTCTCCGAGACATGTCGGTGTGAAGGCTCATTGTTCGTGAATGTCTCCGAGACATGGTGGTGTGAAGGCTCATTGCTCGTGAATGTCTCCGAGACATGGTGTGTGAAGGCTCATTGCTCGTGAATGTCTCCGAGATATGTTGGTGTGAAGGCTCATTGCTCGTGAATGTCTCCGAGATATATTGGTGTGAAGGCTCATTGCTCGTGAATGTCTTCGAGACATGTCGGTGTGAAGGCTCATTGCTCGGGAACGTCTCCGAGACATGGTGGTGTGAAGGCTCATTGCTCGTGAATGTCTCCGAGATATGTTGGTGTGAAGGCTCATTGCTCGTGAATGTCTCCGAGACATGGTGGTGTTAAGGCTCATTGCTCGTGAATGTCTCCGAGACATAGTGGTGTGAAGGCTCATTGCTCGTGAATGTCTCCGATATATGTTGGTGTGAAGGCTCATTGCTCGTGAATGTCTCCGAGACATGGTGGTGTGAAGGCTCATTGCTCGTGAATGTCTCCGAGACATGTTGGTGTGAAGGCTCATTGCTCGTGAATGTCTCCGAGACATGTTGGTGTGAAGGGTCATTGCTCGTAATTAACTGAATAGATACATGCGCATTGACCGGCTGTTAGTTTAAAATGTATCTTAGAAGAAAGACTCGATAATCGAGTATTCATTACTGTTCGTTTAGAAAGCTCGAAACGCCGTTTCTCTGCTCAATATCTGCTGACAATGAAGTGTTGATGCTGTAAATTCCTTATTATATCCAACTTACATATCCGTCATAACATCATTCTTCGTTAAATTTAAGGGAAAAGTTTATTCCTCATCCAACATCAGAATATGTCTCGATTATCATGCAATACCAGACTATTACTCCTTCCTAAACCAATATCAATAATGAATAATTCCTCATCCAATATCAATAAACAATCTATTTCCATTCCATATCAGTTAAACATTCATTTTCCAATCAATTTCAGCAAATGACTTGATCTTCATTCAATTTCAGTAAATTTCTCCATCCTCATTTAATATCAGTAAATTTATTTAGCAACTAAACTGAAAGTTATCTGACGTCATGTTTAATATCAAAGCTGAACACAGCAAAATCTACAAACTCCCTCTTCACTTCCACTAGAGTGTCTCCCTTATCCTTTCCACCTGCATGTCTCCCTGATTATTATTACCCTTGCGCGTTTCCCTGCTTATTTTCCCTACTATGTCTCCATGATGACATGCTAGTCCTCTCCCATCCACACCGTCCCGTCTCTTAACGAGACATCCATTGAACTCACCCATTCACATCCATTCTCTACTCACGCCTACCATTGCACGTTCTTCCGCTACCTAAACACTCATGTCTCTCCTTCCTGACGCCTGCTACACGCCATCCATCCACCCCAACTTCCGCCTACTTCCGCTCTCGTCTCACTTTTCACCCATCTCACATCCTCACCACGTGCCTGAACCATCTGAGAACGCGAGAATCTACTCTGTCGACTAACTTCCTTACCATCATCGTTCTAGTTTGACTCACGCCTTTCATTAACTGTGGGAACTCCACGTACTTAGGTTTTCCCGCCACTCTCAATATCTTTCTGATTGGTGCATTTATCAGGATTGTCTAACAGCATTACTACTCCTTGTTGTAAGTAATCACTTCTTCGTTTTCTCCCCGCGGCGATAATTAATTGTTTGTCGGGCCCTGAGGCGTGTCGCCTTATGTTTTCTTAGTTCACCGTGAACGGTCTCACTCTAACCCGAAGTAGGAGATGTTCACGTCTGAAACGGCGACACAAAGACGGCGAGGTTCTGAGTTCCAGCAGCCCGCTGAACGGATCAGTCAAACCAAATACATGCGATGCCGATTTGCGATATTAACTAAACTGCAATGCGGATTTAATACATAATAACACCTCTGTAAGATTATTTTGACCTTGACTGATTTTTTGGTCTACTCAAACATTAAATAGTTAATTGAACACGTCACATTTTCGGTGTTTCTAGTTCACCCTAACATTAGCGTTCATGAACCTGTAATTTTTGGGTCACGAAAATGAGTTCGTTTGGAGCGACGTCGGTGAACTTTGCTGTGTCGCCTTTTCAACCCCGAATGAGTTTAGCACAAGGCAACAC
>SDVV010039356.1:0-10639 GCA_016164225.1 Gammarus roeselii | reverse complement strand
ATCATATACCTTTTTATCATGAACCTAAATAAGTTCTTTGATTAACAGTTTTATACTGTAATATGGCAAGCAAATCAGCCACCGCCACCGCAACTATCCCAGGATATGAAACCAGCATCTGAGATGAATGATCCTCTGGTAACAACGCTTAGTCGTCGTTGGTTGGTGAATGGGATGCTAACTCAAATAGACTTATTGAAACGCAGCATTGAAAAAAAATTGTACCTAGAATATAACCCCGTCAGTGAACGGTGAAGCGATCGTTCATGGCGGTGAAGCGATCGTTCATGGCGCGACCGCTGTGATCACTGAATGCTTCTGAAAGCCTTGGGTGAGATACGATCAGATGCTCAACACAGGCTGTAGCAAACTAACAAAAATCTGTTCGCACACTCACAATTTACACTAGCAACTGCCTGGATTAGGATGGGTCTACGCCGTCAGAAGTATTTTTTTTATGCTGCTGAGTCTTCTTCGTATTCGTGGAGGTTGGAAAACAGATGTCATGTATCACGTAACAGTTTTGAGAAGGCATCAAATTGGACGCTTAATAACTCACATTTTCCTGAATACCGTCCTGATATGTTCCAATTGGTTCAGCAGCTCATATTTGCGCTCAAAAATTGCATCAATTCCCCGAGTCGTAAGTTTTCGCACTATGAAAATTACCATGACGTCATCGCATTTGTCTGCAAGCCGTGAGAAATATTCCCCGAAGCCCATAATATCCTCCGAAGCCCATAATATTCTCCGAAGCCCATAATCACTCTCACGAATCTATTTACCGCCGGGAATTTAATCACAACAGCCAACACATGCCCGCTTGCCCATACATTTGGTCCACACCATGACACCGAAGCGATGTGTTCTATTCCTACGGTAAGACTACGTCCTCCTGACAAGCAGTGAGCAGTTAGTGCACGCATGTTCTATTCCTACGGTAAGACTACGTCCTCCTGACAAGCAGTGAGCAGTTAGTGCACGCATGTTCTATTCCTACGGTAAGACTACGTCCTCCTGACAAGCAGTGAGCAGTTAGTGCACGCATGTTCTATTCCTACGGTAAGACTACGTCCTCCTGACAAGCAGTGAGCAGTTAGTGCACGCAGACGCTCAAGACGAAGTACACTTCTTACGAAGCGTTACACAAATGGCCATCCATCAAGTTCACCATTCATAATACGCCCATTACTCAAGACACAAAAGGCTGACTCCAAACACACCGATCCACGTTATGCATCGTTAGCAGGGACTTCTTATGCATGGCCGCCTGCAAAATAGCGGTTCTTCACGACAAGAACGTGAATAAGAATTCGGTATTGGTGGAGACCAGAGAGCATCGTAGTCGCTCTGTTCACGTACCAATAGTTCACACACACACACACACACACGCGGGAGGATCTATATCTCATGCAGGGGAAGTCATGAGACGGGGCCACCTCCAAGTAAAATGCATGCACGAGCGATCTTTTAGGAGGCTTTTTAAATGTTAGAAGCCGTCATAAAATGCACTGAGCGACGTAAGGTCTGACAGGGTGCAAACCAGATGCCAGTAACAGCGATTGTTGGCCCTATGATGGCCCGATGCTAGCAGCCAACCACCATGACTTGGAGCGTTAAAATCACATAAGAAAGTTGTGGGAAGAACCCTTCGGGACGGAGACGTGGAGTGGAAGCTTCTTCACGATGCAGCCAATCGGAAGAACACAAAGACTACTCGGTATTCAGGAACCAAGTTTTGCTGTGCGTGCAGATCTAGTAAGATAATCCAAGGTATCACGCAAGGGTTTGGTTTACGATCAGATGAAAGAATCCCGAAAGTTACAACTTGTGAATAAAACTTCGACAGGTAACAATCTCACATGTAGCGGTTTGCCAGAAATACCTGGAATGCACAGCATCAATTAGATGCAGCAAACATAGTACCAGGTGTCGTAAGAAAAAATGACATCAAAACAAATTTTACGTTTTATAACAAATATGACATTTTAAAACTAATTTTACCTTTTATAACAATGATCTTACGTTTGTAATCAATATATGATACATAACGTCATATAGGTTCAATACAAAGATGTTGTTAAAAAATTTATATATAAATAATTGATTTAAAAGTGACACAAATTGCAGGGAGTTGTAAAATAATTCAGTCATGAGCTCAGACGAGTCATCAAGAATTTCATAAGTGTTCTGGAAATTGATATCAGAATGAGCGGGATGCCTTCACACATAAAACGCGTACATTTTGGTTCCTCAAAAGCAGAGTATAAAAATTTTGCTCTCACTGACTATAAAGTTCTTCAGAGTCTTCGAGATGACCAAAGCTGAGCTATGAATCTTTTTTACAATTTCATCGAAGTGTATAGCGCTATACAAGTATCAGTTTGCTATTTATTACTGATAAAACTACTTATTCGTCATATGACTATAGAAGTAGTAACTGTCACACCGACCCGACCAACGAGCAGTCAAGTTGCCAAATCTCCTAGACTGACACAAGCCCTGGGATCGACCGGCTTCAGTGTAACAGCTGTACCATCAACGACGCCTCTACACTTCACCCAAAACGCGACTTACATGTAGGAAAGCTGTTGGGCAGCCATGCAGCGGTCTAAACTGAACAGCACGCGGCGATAACATGCCGGGCAGGACTTTGACACGTTGATTGCAAGCTGATTCGACAGCAACACCAGAAATCGGACGAACTTTCTCGACCCACCGCGAGATGGCGTTGCGATAAGTGGACAGCGAGCACTATACAGATAGCTTAATTTGAGGTAATTTGCTAGGATATATGCTATGCTGACACAGTTTAGCGAGTGCATATCAAGACATAATGCTAGACATTCTCTACTTACGTGTAAAGTGGATACGATAATCGGCACTTATGCGTGAAGTTGTCCATGAATGAAATCCGGTCCGGAGAAACGGTTCGGTTCATTTTTATTGGTCAGTTTCTCGCAAAGTGCCCCGAGTAGGGGTATCGACCAACAAAGGATACTCGGAATACTTTAGCAAAAAATATTGGTTAATACTTTCTATTTAAGGACTAGGCTGCCCAGAAGCTAATAATTGATAATTTATTGCCTTCGACTACGTAGAATTGACTCCTCAATATCAAATAGTCCCCATGTAGCTACAATCTTGTGGTAATAAAATATTTTCATGTTTTTGGGGATACGATTCTTATTTCACTAAAAAAATTAATATGGGCTAGATTTTTTTTGTATGCATGAATCTAATGAAGTTATCTAGAATTGCATCATTGAATTGAAGTTCGAATAACGTCGACTCAAAAATGGTGCATCAGCGGCGACTGACGGGAAGGAAGGGGCCAGACAAATTCATTACACCAATATATCTCGGTTACCTAAACAAATGACACCCAAAAAGTTATTTGTAAAGAAAAAAATCGTCAGACAAACAACACTAAAAAAATCTGGAAAATAATGTCCAGAATTGTATTAACCTAAAATAATTTACACGGAGAACTTTTTAATTTACTCAATTGGTGCACGCACTGGCATCGCCCTCGTGTTAGTTTGGATGACGTCTTGCCAGGTGAACTGATCTAACTGGTACGCAGGTGAGGCCACAACACACTAATTGCCATCTACCAAGTTGTGAACGCCATGCAGGTAAGTGACGTTAACTCAGGTAAGTGACGCAGGTGACGTCACACAGGTAAGTGACGTTAGCTCAGGTAAATGACGCAGGTGACGCCACGCAGGTAAGTGACCTTAGCTCAGGTAAATGACGACGGTGACGCCACGCTGGTGAGTGACGTTAGCTCAGGTAAATGACGCAGGTGACGCCACGCAGGTAAGGGACGCTAGCTCGCGTAAGTGATGCAGGTGACGCCACGCAGGTAAGTGACGTTCGCTCAAATTGACGTTTTACACAACCAACCTGTTCCCCTAATATATTACCAAGCAGATGCCGTTCACGAACCAACAGATGTCGCTATTGATCAACATGCATAGAAAATGAATGACAATAGCTAACATAAGAACTTAGAGTGAATCAAAATTCCTCTGTTAAACAGCATACTTCGGCTAATCAATTCACAAACAAACAATAACAAAAAAGTTCTCTAACCAGCTAGGAAACTATCATAAGACAGATCTTATCTATCAAACATGAACACATTTCATATTTGGGAACAAGCTGTCTGTTACAGCATTCAGTTACAGCAGTAACGTAAATACGAGCAGTCAGTTACAGCAGTAACGTAAATACGAGTAGTTAGTTACAGCAGTAACGTAAATACGAGCAGTCAATTACAGCAGTAACGTAAATACGAGTAGTTAGTTACAGCAGTAACATAAATACGAGCAGTCAGTTACAGCAGTAACGTAAATTCAAGCAGTCAATTACAGCAGTAACGTAAATGCGAGCAGTCAATTACAGCAGTAACGTGAATACAAGCAGTCAGTTACAGCAGTAACGTAAATACGAGTAGTTAGTTACAGCAGTAACATAAATACGAGCAGTCAGTTACAGCAGTAACGTAAATTCAAGCAGTCAATTACAGCAGTAACGTAAATGCGAGCAGTCAATTACAGCAGTAACGTGAATACAAGCAGTCAGTTACAGCAGTAACGTAAATACGAGTAGTTAGTTACAGCAGTAACATAAATACGAGCAGTCAGTTACAGCAGTAACGTAAATTCAAGCAGTCAATTACAGCAGTAACGTAAATACGAGCAGTCAATTACAGCAGTAACGTGAATACAAGCAGTCAGTTACAGCAGTAACGTAAATACAAGCAGTCAGTTGAAGCAGTAACGTAAATGCGAGCAGTCAGTTACAGCAGTAACGTAAATACGAGTAGTCAAGTAAAACCGTAACGTAAATAAGAGCAGTCAGTTACAGCAGTAACGTAAATACGGACAGTCAGTTAAAGCAGTAACGTAAATACGAGCAGTCAGTTAAATCAGTTACGTAAATACGAGCAGTCAGTTACAGCAGCAACGTAAATACAAGCAGTCAATTACAGCAGTAACGTTATTACGAGCAATCAGTTACAACCGTAACGTAAATACCAGCAGATGATAATCCACGCTTTAAAAAACAACATAAACAGACTTGTAGTGCCACCCACAATTGTCACACCTGAGCACCTGAGGATATCCGCATGCGAATCAAACTTAGTTGACGCAGGTGCAGTCGTAATGCGAGCCACGGTTGGTGTGACAACGACCTTGTGATGGCTGCCACGACTAATGAGACCTCGACCATGTAACGGCTGGTCACGGTTATCGCAGCAGCTGGTCCTGGTACCCTAATTGCTAGTGGAAGCCACTAGCGATTATGGTACCAGACCAGCTGCTGCGATAACCGTGACTAGCCGTTACATGGTCGATGTCTCACCAACCGTGGCCAGCCATCACATGGTCGGTGTCACGCCAACCGTGAAGCATTCGCACCTTCCCAGCGAGTGCACTCATCACGGCTGATTCCACTCGCAAAGTGACCTGTCGTTAACAGATTTTTTTTATGGATGAGCCTATTTTCACACTGTATGTACTTGAAAAACACCAACTCTAGTAAAAGGCCACAAACAAGTCATTGCCAGTGTTCGATCATATAAAAACACCATTTTCTTTAGCAGTGCAAGGCAGAGCACAAGCCACGCTATACAAAACTATTTCGATTTTTTTTTCACCTTAAGAGAGGGGGCCAGCCATTCCAGTCCACGACTTAAGCAGCCCAAGCCAAGTTCCAGTGCGGTCATAAGCTGTGAGTAATGAGACCCGTCTTACGAGGAAGCTACATACATGCAGGACATGGCCTGCACTGATCCGCGCACACGGCAGGCTGGATTCTGATAGATTATTATCTCGTTTACACATAAAACTACTTGGTAATGAAATAGTCCTGACCCCAGTATGACCATAACCCATCGTGCCAGGCCCCCCAAATCCTGCTAAATATTCAGGTTCCTCCGCAGGTATCTGTGGAAACACTTTCGCTTGCCACGCAGACAAGGACGGACGCACGCACGGACGATAATACGGCCGGCGTGGGTACACGAAGATCACGAGGATCAGCGCATGATCGGAAGATTACCAACAAATACACCGTAGATCTTTAAAACGCTGGCTTGCGCTACCGAAGAGATTAAAAACAATCGCGAATTAAAGTTAATCATTAAATATTAAGGAAGAATTCATGGGATCATGATCTTATGTTTTTTTTTTTTAGTGGTACCGCTCTCGTAGACATCCATGTGAAGATGGTTCTACAAATTGATACTATGTTTGTAGTGTACCGCTCTCGTAGACATCCATGTGAAGATGGTTCTATAAATTGATCCTATGTTTGTAGTGTACCGCTCTCGTAGACATCCATGTGAAGATGGTTACATAAATTGATCTTATGTTTGTAGTGCACCGCTCTTGTAGACATCCATGTGAAGATGGTTCTATAAATTTATCTTATGTTTGTAGTGAACCGCTCTCGTAGACATCCATGTAAAGATGGTTCTATAAATTGATCTTATGTTTGTAGTGGTACCGCTCATGTAGACATCCATGTGAAGAAGGTTCTATAAATTGATCTTATGTTTGTAGTGTACCGCTCTCGTAGACATCCATGTAAAGATGGTTCTATAAATTGATCTTATGTTGTAGTGGTACCGTTCTTGTAGACATCCATGTGAAGAAGGTTCTATAAATTGATCTTATGTTTGTAGTGGTACCGCTCTCATAGACATCCATGTGAAGATGGTTCTATAAATTGATCTTATGTTTGTAGTGGTACCGTTCTTGTAGACATCCATGTGAAGATGGTTCTATAAATTGATCTTATGTTTGTAGTGGTACCGCTCTCATAGACATCCATGTGAAGATGGTTCTATAAATTGATCTTATGTTTGTAGTGGTACCGTTCTTGTAGACATCCATGTGAAGATGGTTCTATAAATTGATCTTATGTTTGTAGTGGTACCGCTCTCATAGACATCCATGTGAAGATGGTTCTATAAATTGATCTTATGTTTGTAGTGGTACCGTTCTTGTAGACATCCATGTGAAGATGGTTCTATAAATTGATCTTATGTTTGTAGTGGTACCGCTCTCATAGACATCCATGTGAAGATGGTTCTATAAATTGATCTTATGTTTGTAGTGGTACCGCTCTCGTAGACATCCATGTGAAGAAGGTTCTATAAGTTTCGCGCAACCGTGGATTGCAAGCGGAAAATTATTGAAGCATACCAAATTAAAATGATCAAAGCAAAGAATCGGCTTGAGCGTTTTCAATAACTTCATTTAGAATGTTCACTCTGAAATTTAATACCCATGAGGAATACAATCAAATAAGACCTCAGAATCTCATATCATTTCCTGTGACAATAAACTCAAATGACTTTGGGAAACGGTAATCTGAACATGCAGTCACGGACCTCGGAGTGCCCTGAATTACTAAACAACGTTTCAAAAACTTCCATGACGATGTCACTTTGGGAAGTTCAATTTTCTATAGGTAGGTATACTTCAATCAGGAAGAGTATGGGCATAAAGGGACCAAACAGCGTCAAGAAACATACAGATTTTTAAAATTAGTCAAGTAATGAAGACGTAACCGCTACCATAAACTTCGAAAAAAACTTTCTGAAATTTGTCTACACAAGACAAAACAGTGATTGAATAGCCAAACCTCCAATGAACTGAAAGGCCAAGGTCTTTCAATTTGCTTTGAAACTATAGGGAACCACCAAAATGTCGTGGAATCTACAGGTCACTACCTCAAGTTATTCAATTCACCTGAAAGGGCCAAAGATGACCTCCGAGGTTCAGAGAACGCACAGGTCACCGAGTGTGTCCAAAGGTCGCCATCGGAGGTCAGCCGTAACTGACTGCTGTAGGCATCCTTGTTGACTGGCCCTCTACCTGATGGATGAGGAGTACACCCAATCGATGCAGGGTCTCGATAGCCACGACTGACTGACAGCCCGAGATCGCTAGGGTGAGATGCTTGATTACAACAAACATCAACGAACCAACCAAGAAATGATTAATCATCAAGTAGGGACAAAATATGAGAAGAAGAAAAAAACGACCGTTGTCGATTTTACCAGTCATCAATCCTGCAACTGTTTCTAAATTTGAATATTTTTTCATTTGCATACAACAGTAATGAGATCCTCTCGCGACACTCACAAATTGAACATCTTTACAGCTCATTGCGGCCTCTCCACACGCCTAAAGGCCAATGACGCACGCCCTGTCATTTCCGTGTCACTATGTGGAAAGGAGCCATTTCTTATAGGCCCGTCAGCCATGCTCGAGAGCTCGCGTGTGGTGAGAGCCAACTGAAAAGGTACAGTCGTGTATCATTTGAAAAATGAACGAGACATGCAACGAAATATGTGAATATGTAAGGCAAATTTAAATCTTTGCATCCCATCCAATTTGAGGGGGAGAGGGGATCTACCATGCTCTCACTAAGACATATCAGAAAACCTACTGAATGATGCTGACCAAAACGTTTTTTAGGTCATGGTTTTCGAGGTTCATTGATGAAGGTGCAATTAACTGTACCTACAAGCCCCAAATTATGCGGTGAGGAAAAGAGGCAGAGGGAGGATCGAGGTGGAAGAAAGAGGGGGAGGAGGAGAAGGAAGATACTCTTTTCGAGGGGCGTCGTGTGAAGTTGGGTATCCCCTTAAGGGGTGTCGCGGCACCCAAGCATGACCCCGGGTCTGACCCCTGACTCCAGTGTCCAACCTTGCGGAACGCCGGAGGCCGAACGGCGTTCCTTCTTTTCCTCCCCTACTGCTCCGGGTGCGGACGCTCTTAGTTGAGAGAATGTCGGCGTTCAAGTGACCAAAGGAACAGCAAACGAGATAAAAGCTGAAGAATGGGGTACGAGGAAGAAGAAACGAGACTCGACGAAGCGAGATACGACAACGAGAAGAGTAAAGATTAGGAAGTGGGATTGAGTTTATGTTATGATGTAGATGTTCCAACATCCGCTGGACGACCTGCGAATGTTGGAGTTCGAAGGGAAGCTGCTGCCAGCACCACTGGAGAGTTGGTCAGGGAAAGGAGGAGGAGAAGCTGCTGCCAGCACCACTAGAGAGTTGGTCAGAGAAAGGAGGAGGAGGAGCTGCTGCCAGCACCACTGGAAAGTTGATCGGGAAAGGAGGAGGAGAATCTGCTGCCAGCACCACTGGAGAGTTAGTCAGGGAAAGTAGGAGGAGAATCTGCTGCCAGCACCACTGGAGAATTGGTCAGGGAAAGTAGGAGGAGAAGCTGCTGCCAGCACCACTGGAAGTTGGTCAGGGGAAGGAGGAGGAGAAGTTGCTGCCAGCACCGCTGGAGAGTTGGTCAGGGAAAGGAGGAGGAGAAGCTGCTGCCAGCACCACTGGAGAGTTGGTCAGGGAAAGGAGGAGAAGCTGCTGCCAGCACCCCTGGAGTGTTGGTCAGAAAAGGAGAAGTTGCTGCCAACACCACTGGAGAGTTGGTCAGGGAAATTAGGAGAAGTTGCAGCCAGCACCACTGTTAGAGTTGGTCAGGGAGAGGAGAAGTTGCTGCCAGCGCCACTGTTGACGTTGGTCAAAAAGAAGAGAAGCTACTTCCAGCACCACTGTTAGAGTTGGTCAGGGAGAGGAGAAGCTGCTGCCAGCACCACTAGTAAAGTTGGTCAGAGAGAAGAAAAGCTGCTGCCAGCACCACTGTTAGAGTTGGTTAGGTAGAGAAGATACTGCCAGCACCACTGTTAGAGTTGTTCAGGGAGAAAAGAAGCTGCTGCCAGCACCAATGTTAAAGTTGGTCAGGGAGAGGAGAAGCTGCTGCCAGCACCACTGTTAGAGTTGTTCAGGGAGAGGAGAAGCTGCTTCCAGCACCACTGTTAAAGTTAGTCAGGGAGAAGAGAAGCTGCTGCCAGCACCACTGTTAAAGTTGATCAGAGAGAATAGAAGCTGCTGCCAGCACCACTCTTAGAGTTGGTCAGGGAGAAGAGAAGCTGCTGCCAGCACCACTGTTAAAGTTGGTCAGGGAGAGGAGAAGCTGCTGCCAGCACCACTGTTAGAGTTGGTCAGGGAGCAGAGAAGCTGCTGCCAGCACCACTGTTAAAGTTGGTCAGGGAGAGGAGAAGCTGCTGCCAGCACCTCTGTTAGAGTTGGTCAGGGAGCTGAGAAGCTGCTGCCAGCACCACTGTTAGAGTTGATTACAGTGGTACTGACAAAAAATGACTCCTTTCAACGGAAAATGAATTGTAACTTTCACACACAATCATGGAATGTGCAGTTAAAGATCGAAAAATACGATCCTGTGGTCGACGGTCAAGTGCTGCTAATGTTAGATGAATAAGGGGTCGGCGGTCCTAGCCAACTGCAGTTAGAGATCGAAGAACACGATCCTGCGGTCGGCGGTCCTAAGGTCACACCACCGACGATCCTGCGGTCGGCCGTGCTAAGGTCACACCACCGACGGCCCATTTGCTGTGACGACACATGATTATAATTTACCCTTCCACCCATTCCTTAATGTATGTGCTAATGTAATATTAAACGTACTCTGCAGCAATAGTAGGCGTACTCTGCAGCAATGGTACGCGTACTCTGCAGCAATAGTAGGCGTACTCTGCAGCAATGGTACGCGTACTCTGCAGCAATAGTAGGCGTACTCTG
>SDVV010039355.1:0-10639 GCA_016164225.1 Gammarus roeselii | reverse complement strand
TATGAGTTCCTTATACAATATTTGAATCATTGAGGTACTTTGTGAACCTGTTGTTCATCAACACTTCCATAGAACTAAGCCATTAGTCTCTGATCAGTTAAAGTTTTAGTTACAAACAGATACAAGTATTTTTTTTGTACATACAAACATACATACCGAGGTGAGAAATGTTTGATGCTGAACAGGATCTCTCCCTATGTCACACAGTTGTCTTGGGGTAATATCTTAAGGATAGAAGAAGCCTTCCCTATTAGATCCTACTCATTTGCATCAAATGGTAAGACTTTCTATGCAAAAATGCATTCCAATTTTAAATATGTGCCATTTTAACAAGTAGCCACATCTTGTTTCAACTTCTACTGAGACAAATCATGTTATTTTTGCAGTTCAGATAGTTTTGAGTATATTTATTGGAAATACCCTGAAGTTGTCTTGCAGTTTGCAATATATTTTAACATCCTGTGATCAAAAGCAATCATATCCAGTGTCATTGATACCTTTCACTATGTTGGCACCCTTGTTACTAACTATCAAGTGGATATTATAGGGAAAGAATTCTAAACTTTTACTGCAGCTTGTCTATCATGCTTGCTATGTTGGCTGCAGTGCAAGCCTGTAATTGGCTTGACACTAAGAACTGGCCTTCTCTGTTGGAAGTTTTCATTCATAACAACTCTCTGTCCTGTAAAACTTATAGGATGCATTCAAGTTAGTTGCCCCAAAATCCCAGCTGAAACTTGTATTTTCTTCTTCATTAACAATAGTCTTCACCTTTGTCCGCTGTTGATGCCCTATTCAAAGTCGTTATCTGGCGTAACCTGAAATATGTTTCTTGTAGCTGGAAAACAAAAAAAGGGCACCAGTAGGCTCTCACACAGTATTCATTGCAGGCTCAAGAGAAGGAAGCGCACAGTTTCCACCTAAATATCGCACATGCGCGTAAACGCTTACGAGCTCACACACAGACACACGCGCACAGGCGCGCGCACCATGTTCATCAGCAGAGCTAGACTTCAAAGGGTTTTAAATATTAAAGCTCAAAATTTCAACATGATTGTGCATAAATTAAAAAATTTCATAGGTATATACCTACAGATGTTGATCAGGCTTGTGTGTTGGAGTAGCAGTAACAAAACATTTGCAAGGAATGCATTATCATATATTATGGATGCATACTGATTTTGTAGCTATGCTGTAAAAAATATTAACACTAGCATTATTATACCGACAGTAATTATCAATAGCGTTTTGATGTTCATAAATAAAATAATTTTGAAATTATTGAATAAAATCAACATCATTTATTAAGGTGACTTAACCTGTCGCATTTCATTGTGCAGTCATACATCTTGTAGATAATAACCTCACAATTGTTTTGGGTATTTTTACATCCCAACTAATTGTTTGGTAATTGTATTTGATAAATATTGTTATATATAAACACAGTATTACAATACCTGTGGTGTTTGGAAAAGAAGCCCTCAAAATTTCCCCGTCATCAATTAGTCTTATCAGCTGTTATGGAAGTGATGCAAAGGGATTATTTATTGCCAATGTTTATATATCTTGCTCAAAGCATTGAGAAAATATTGTACAGAAGTATATATATATAGCTGGTATTGGCCTTTTTTCCACTACTACCAATGTTGCATAAAAGGCTGATACCACCAATACCATGCCATTGGTACATTCTCCTGGAGATTATTGATACCATTTGAATATTCATGTATTATTTTACACTTTTTTCTAATAGGCTTGGAGATAGAATTGTTCCGCTGTTGTTGGCAATGTCTAGTTTCTACATATAGCTGTACAAAATTTTGATTGACATTCGCTGTATCTCAATAGCTGTACAAAATTTTGATTGACATTGACTGTATCTCAAATGATCAAAGTGTGCAAAAATAGTGGCCACTTTATTTTGTGGCATTTCCAAAAACCTATTTGGGCAAGGTGGTGTCGTCTGTGTTGCAAGTTGACACCTCAATCAATTTTTGTCCACTCTTTCTCATTTTGCAGTGATAGCCAGCAATCCAGGTCCAGGCTATAATGAGGGCGAGGAGGGTGTGACGCCACTATTGAGCAGTGAACAGGTCTCAAACATGACTGCTACCTTAGCTCACGTCAAGGAAGTCAGCAGCAGCATCTCTTCCCGCCACCGCGAGTTGCACTCCATTGTCTCTAAAGTTGGGAGGGCTATTGATAAGGTGAGTACTTCTGCTACGGTTTGGGTGAGGGTTATTCTTAGTCAACAAACGAGGGTTTCATAAAAAAATTCACATGAGAACCTGACTTTGGGAGATGAAGTGACAAGCCTTTGTAATTGAGGCCATATACAGTCATTTTGTGACTATTTTATTTCCATTTCAGAATTTTGAGAGTTCATATGAATTCTTGAAACCAAGTGTTCCCTTTGTGCGAGAGGAGACCCGTCCAAAGCTTCATGAGGTGATCTGCAACCACCTATGTCGAGAAGGCATGCAGGAGACAGCGGAGCAGCTCATGGAGGTAAGTAGGGCTTTGATAGTGGTGTTCAAGTTGATGGGACAATGGGTTGTGTTCATGGTGCTGGTTTGTTTCTTTTGAACCACCAATTAAAGTGGAGGAGTACTGACACACAACAATCTCATTGAGAGTGCAGGGTGCACAGTTGTTAAAACCTGTGATGTAGGTTTTTCAACTGGTAATAGCAAAATCTACAGATCTCACAAACCCCTGCACAGCATAGTACAACTTTCTGATAAAAGCATATTACCTCATACATCTAGGCTTGAACACACAACACAGAGCACCATTGTGCAGCTAGACAAGCAATTATAACATCATTATCACTGGCTGTACTGCTGGACTTTCATCAGTCTCACTTTAAGATAGTCTTGCGGAGCTCTAATGTAAGATGTTACCACCTCTTAGGAAAAACATTTGTGTTGAAAAGGTGTTATGAATTTGACTGCATTGGTTTGATTCTGCAGAAGATTTGTTATGTCTGTTGTTCATAGTGTACCTGCTCTCACTCCATGCATTTAATCACTGTGTATAGCTATCTTTTTGAGAATTCTGATATGTTCATTTTAGTTTCTGAGCAAATAGTTGCAATTAAGTTAGTGACTTATCAATGCCCATCTGACATCGGCCAGCACACCCGATATTAGATTGGCATCAATGGAGATTCCAGTGGACTAAAGGAACATGGTAGTTCAAATTTAAACTTTTTAGTTACTTATGCTTAGGTTGGCTTTATTATAAAGCGAGATAAATTTAATCAAGGCAAGCATTTTTTTGCCCTAGGTGATAATTTTGTTTACTCTGAATAGGTAATAAATATTTCTTACTCTGGATCAGCCTGATTTTTCTCAAGGCTAAGTGTTATGTAAGTTGTCCATATCTTGCCCTGTTTTGGCTATAAAGTCGTGTAATTCCACTAATATAACTTGTTTCTTTGCCAAGTTATTTGCATAAAAGCAGCAAGGTGGTGAGCATTTCTGTCCATCAGCATCTTCTTAATGGTCAAGACCTGCACCACCAACTCTGTGCAGGAGAAATCCTTTGAAGTATGGAGTTCAACAACTCTACTGACTGGCATACCGTTAGGAGATGTCATCCTGAAGGATATCTTATACTTTTGAGTACCTATGATATTAAGACAGATTGGCATCAGCTCTGGGAGTGTCAGAATTTGAACCCTGTTTTAGCTGCTTGGTCTCTTGACTGTCCCTTCCCCTCAATAACCATTACTACTCTTAACCCTTGCAGGACCGTATTGCCATATGTTTTTGCACAGGTAACTTTTTTACTATCGAGCGCACGCAGATGAAAGATGACCCATTCGATTCATCTGGCAAATGCGGTTCTTTTGATCTATATGGAAGTTATATAATGTTACAATTACAGGCTGTGGAGTAAAAAAGAAACAGTTGTATTTTTTTTTCAAATTTTGAACTAGATCAAATAAAGATGTTTAGCTTCAAAACTATTAATTGTACACAGCTCCCAAACACATCGCTGAATTTGTAGTGCAATAGCGCTTCTTTTGGTGCTATTCATTTGGATCTAATTAAGCATTTATACCACATCAACATTTATGATCTAAACTTTAAATTTTTTTTAAATCATGAATCAGGAATTTGAATCAAAACAACTAACTTGATGCAGAAATTCTTGTTGAATAAATTTTAGCTTGTTTTCATATGAATAAAACTGAACAAACCACATCATTCTAACAAATACAGTAATCGAGCTATATACAAAGGCGCAACCACTATATGAAAGTAAACCTGTTTTTTAACCAAAATTTCATAATTTTCTCTGTTTTTGCAAATATTTCAAAAACCAAAATAGCAAAAATACTAAAACCTCATACATATTTGCTCCTCGGGTCATTCTCCATCAAACCAGCACTATTCCAGCCTTGAGAGAGGAGATTTGAGGCACTACAAGATATTAGGGCTGAAAAAGGATTAAATTCCTACATATTATTGCTAAAAATGTAGAAAATAACTGATTCTGAAATTTTTGCTGATTATTTCCTAATTTTATATCACCCTATTGATTTTTTAGAGCAATAAAACAAATATTATTACCATTTACAAAGTTTAGGCTTGAAAATGCAATAAAAATGCCCATCACATTATTCCCCATCTTTCATTAACAAACACTCTAAAGTCAACTTTGCAAAGAGAAAAAAGAAAAGAAAAATATAAATCTGAAAATTTATTCAAAGTTGGTTATGTCCCATCACTCGAACTCTAACTGTTTTCTTTCAATATTGTGTCCGACATGTCCACCCAGCGCGCATTTACAAAAAAATGCCGTTCCTGCGAGGGTTAAGAACTGTGAGGGATGCCCCAATAAGGGAGTAGTAGGTGCCTTCTTAGCCCTACACTCATTTGGATATGGCAAGGCACAAATGATGAAGGTGAGAGACCGTGCTGGCTATATAGGCTACATAACATCCTGCTAATATCAATGTCCAAGTCTGTATCATTTTGTCCACGAGTTATTGTTGAGGAATTAGAACTTGAATTGACCAGATGGATATGGCCCATGTTGGTGAGGCCAAATATAGCAGACTTATTGGCTATATATGGTGCACTCGAATACATTCTGCATCAGCCAAATAAGGCAATCAAAGAAGAACTATGTTGATCAAACATGGAAGATTCTTATAAGGCCTACATCACCTAATATGGTAGTCGAATCAGACTTAAATTGGCTAACATAGCCTAAATCAGCTGAACATGGCCAACTATCCTATACTGGTGGACTTGATTAACTAAGAGGTCTATGTCAGTCATGTATGGCAGACTCTGATTTTTGGCTGGTACACTCCTATGAGGCCTCCATCAAACAAATATAGTCTGCTAATGTGGCGGATTCAACTATGCCCCTCCTACTCCACTTTGACCCCCCAATTAAGGCTGGTGCGAGTGAGCTAGGTATCCCTTCCTCTGTAATTTCTGTTCTCAAAGACGGCCAAACGAGAGAGGCAAAAAGAGACTCACGCCTCATCGAACCATATTGCTGGGTTTTGCTAAATGTGCATAGTTGTACTACAAATGAAGAAACAAAGGGGAGGTAGATTGGTGAGATGTTTATTGGGAGGAAGTTTGTGCTGAGAGAGACAAGAGTTGGAAGGAAGTTGGGTGTGAAAACAGGCAAGATAGTGAGGTGTTGTTTTTGCTCGATCAATTGGCTAGTAGCATTACAAAGTGGAAAGATGCATCTATATTGATGTGGGTGAAAGTCTAGTTTGGTGTGGAAATATGGCCGTTTGTGAGTGCTCTCAAACCAGGTTGCAAGCTGAACAAGAAGGAGAGGGAGCATTTTTGGTTTAGACCGAGTGTATTGGGAGTTTTGGAAGTAAAACAAAACATAGTGCGGGTACTGGAGAACCTAAATGTGAGAGTTTGAGACGTGGTAGTGGAGAACGTGATTTGGAGGTATGATGTTCCTGGTAGAAATGACACTGGAGAGAATATTATAGGTTGTTGTTGTTATTGCTTAGCCCCAGATCCCCCCTTCAGGCTATTGTTTTACAGGGTCATGACCCACTCTAACTTTCAGACCCCTCGATTCTTCACTATCTCTCCTCTTCTTTCCTGGTCATGCTTTCACCTTGTTTACTCTTTTTTCCTTGTTTGTTTTGTAAAACCCATTGTCATTTCTCTCCTCTTATCTTGACAACTTTCTCCTGATTTTTTTGCTATGTAATTTTATTTTCAGTTCTTTGGTTTATTTAGCTTAGTTTTCTTTTGTTATTTTTCTCTCACTTTATTCAAATTTTATTTGCTCTTTGTTTCTATATTTTCATTTGTGTGTATTTTATTTTTAATTTTCTCTATTGTATTTTATTTTTCTCTTAATTAATTTTAATTTATGTTTTGCTGACCTTATTTCTATGTTGATATTTTTTCTTGTATATTTTATTTATAATCTCATGGATCTTTTCTTAACAACTATCGAAGTGGCCAAATAAAGCAAAATTGACGACTGATAAGGATGTAACTGATATGACTGCATTATCAGTAGTCAACTTTGAAAATTGAAAACATAACAAAGTCAGCACAAAAATTTAAATAAAGTGAAATGAAAAGTAAATATATATATCAATGAACTTGACCAAAGAGAATTGAAAATGAAATAAACACATGAAAAAATAGAAAAATGCAAAGAAATGAAAGTCAAAATAAAGTAAGTGAAAAATAAAATGAAACTAAGCCAACTAAACCCACCAAAAAATGGGAAAAAAATAAGGAAGAAGTGATGTAGGTGCGGTGCGGCACATGCTGCTCCCGGGCGAAAGCCCGGGAGAAAGCCGCCACTGCTGCCTACGACCTCATGAATGGTGTGCTGAAAGGTAGAAAAATGCTTGGAAATCTTTCACAAAAGCAGCACATCACTATGTTATTCACCGTCAAGACAATTTCTGTTGAGAATCGGGCCGATACAACGTTACTCTCCAAGCTAATCATCAACTACGCTCTGCACTGGGGGACCCACGAAGCGCATCAGCGAGCTTAAGAGTGGCTCTTCCTAGTGGAAGTAAAAGATGAGGAGCAAAATACGAACATTCGCAACCCTAAACAACTAAATAATATCAATGTAAAGTTGATGAACACCCTACTCTCAACACGATCCTAAGAACCATCTATTATAAAAGCTGACCAAACCACTCCAACGCCGATATTCTTACTGAACTCGCGGATCAATAAGTCTCCAAATAACACAGAGTGAAACGGAATTGAAGAATGTACAGGTGTCGACATCCTCACCTTGAAAACTCGGTTCTCTGCCTCTCGATTTTCACATCGACTGGACACAGAATAATTATCCCAGAAAACATTCCTAACCCCAGATGCTGCTACCACTACTAAAAGTTACAAGCTTCCACAGCGGTGAGGACGCATATGGCCCAACTGTGACCGACCTGCTAAACGCTCAAACTGTTCAGAAGACCATCCTGTGCCATAGCGCGGCTGCCTCCAATACTGATTCATAAATTAGATACTCTCGGTTCAAACTAGAGATCGCCTTTTCTTATTCTGATACCAAGAGGTTCCAAGTAACCAATAAATTCATCTGCCGCTTGCTAGCTTTGAAGCAGTGACAGCGCGGACACCCATAACCAGGGTTCTCCCTAACCTTCAACGCGATGCTCCTTCCCCTCCTCGAGTTCGGGGAAGACCGCGACTAAAGTCATCCGCACTAGTCGTTAAATTGGAAACCCTATTAGAGATACCTTCCGTCCCTCACTTGCTGATCGATGCACGCTGGGAGTGCCAGTTCTGCATGTGGACGACGACCTACCATCGCTGGAGGCAGCACCACATGGAAAAACGCTCAGCGCGCTTCTAGCCAACCACACAAGATGAAAGCCCGTGATTTGTCACCATCGACCAACCCACATTGCTTGAAACCCAACCAAGATTGGTGTTTCTATTAGGGTACCAAATGCTCCTCCATCTCTATTTAACTCAGCCATTCCAAATTGTAATCCTAAAGGAAATGCGCTGAAAACATGGCCGAATAATTGTCATACCACCTCATCAATACCCCAAACTGGAGTCTCGCTTGCCGGCGGTCGCATCCCCTCTTCCTGGGGATTTGGCTTTGTTTCTGTACCTGCATTGACATATTGAACCATGAACAATAGAGAATGTCCTTCAACACTATACATTGATTGGTGGAATGTTTACTTAGATTTATTCACGACTATTGGTTACATGTTAATAATAAGTATATCTAAGTAGCAAATGTTGTTTCAGAACAGCTCACTCTGACAAAGACTTGGTGCACATCATCATAATCGTCTGCGTATTATGACGAATGACGTTTGAATTGGTTGAAAATATGGTTGACTTATCGCCCATTGAGGGCTTTGAGTATCAAATCACCCATCCAGCGGGGAGATGCCGCCTTCCTGGGCAAGGTTTCTCCCTCTTCAATGAACTTTCACCTAGACGAAAGGCAATTAAGCTTGACGAAAATTTCTAGTTCCTGTAGTCAAATGAAGCCTCAAACGATGCTTACCTTACACCGGGCCCCGTGGAATAAATACATTAATGTTCAACGCTAAGGTCGTGTTATTCTGCTTTTGTAGGCTTACTGTTTATCATATTCTTCTCCTGTTCATCTTCACCACAGGACTCTAACCTGACCTTGACGCCGGAGTTCACGTCCACCTTTCAAGAACTGAACAGAATAGTGTCTGCTCTGCGAGCTCACAATCTTGAGCCGGCCATGCAGTGGGCAGTCGAGAACAGGGAGAAGCTCGACGAGAAGGTGCAACCCACTGACCAATATATTCTGTTGACCACCGTGGATTGAGATATTTTTGCAATAGCTGGCTGGTATGACTTAACTAGTTGGAAATTACTGCGAGTTGGGGATGTCTGTAAAGAGTCAGGATGAAGTAACTGACTGTGGGCCTTACTTATGTGAATCATTCATCTTAATATTATGTAGAAAACAAAAAATCGTATCAACTTGAGTTTGTACATGAAAAAATCTCCTTTTGCTATCTTTACATAAAACAATTCACTCAAAATTGTCTTCTTCAAATATTTTTGTTGTCCTTTCGTTACATGCATACTGACACTTCATTTATATCTTATTTTCTCCTCCTGTGATGTGCTGTGGGCTTGAAAGATAGGGACCGTTTTTATTTTTGCGTATTAGTTTCGACATATAGAGCTGCATCAAGATGATATGTTGTGAGGTATGTGTATACAGATGGATGTCTCCTCTAGACGTATGTAAATACATGATTTCATTAAAACTATGTTTAAAAAAAAAAGCAATTTCTTTGGTTGTTGATGGTACGCTAACATAGTGCTGAAGATTTAATTGTTTATCCTATTTTTCTATGTCTATAGCTGCACTATCACACACCTTCTTCTGCAGAAGAGCAGCTTGGAGTTCAAGCTCCACCGATTGGCCTTCATCAGTCTGGTGGCGTCGGGCTCGGCCAACGTGTCACCCGCTGTGCAGTACGCTCGGAAACATCTTAAACCTTATGTGAACCAGCACCAGGCGGGTGAGAAGCTTGTATGTGCTGGGGGAATAGGCTGTGCCTAGTTCTTGAGCTCTCCAATACTGAGAGCTACCACTTCTCAGCAGCATGGAGAAGCTCTCATACAGATAAGGATACAGACACTAGGCCGCATCCCCCAAAAAGGGGGGAGGCCGACGGCAAGGCGCACCTCACGCTCTCATACGCTCACACTCACAAAACTTAGCCCTTTTGTTCTAAAGGGTCCGGCTGATACCCTCTCATCATACACTCAGGGTCACGAGTGCAGTCTGAGGATCCGTCGTCAGCAGCAGGGCCCGACAGTTTTCACTTGTTCACCCCCGCCGCGTCATAATGGCCGGGCCACCCCTCCACCCACGACCATCCCGACAGCAGGATGCCAAGGGCGGGAAAGCACATCAGAGCAGCGTCAAAATCAGCCATTCACAACCATTCTCCACTCACGATTGTTCATTGCACGCTCTCTCGCCACCTCCACATTCATGTCTCTTTCCCAACGCCTGCTTAACACCATCCATCCACCCACCCAAACTTCGGTCTACCTCTAGGCCTGCAACCACTCGCCTCCGCATCTATCACCCTTTTCACCAATCTCCCTTCATCCATCCTCTCCATGTGCCCGAACCATCTCAGAACACGCGAATCCACTCTGTTCTCCAACTTCTTCACCATCCCTGTTCTAATTCGAACCTCGTCGCTGCTGATCCGGTCTCTCAGCGTTAATCCAGCCGTGCTCCTCAAACATTTCATCTCGATAACATTCAACCTTCTTCTCTCCTCTGCTCTCACCCCCCAAGTCTCAGCTCCGTAGTTGGGACAACACCCTCATACAGCTCTCTCTTTGCTTCCATCCCCAACGTCATACAGCTCATTACACTCTTTAGTGCAAGTAACACTTTACATCCCTTCTTCACTCGCGCCTTCACTTCAGTTTCCACTTTTTCAGTTATCTCCACATGGGAGCCCAGATACTTGAAACACTGAACTTACTCCAAGAGCTCTCCATTTAGGGTGACACTAATTTTGCTCGCATCGACAGTCCTCGAGCATCTCATTACTTTACTCTTACCCACGTTCACTCGAAGCTTCCTTCTCTCACACACTCTA
>SDVV010039354.1:0-10639 GCA_016164225.1 Gammarus roeselii | reverse complement strand
AGCCAGGGAGACATCACGCAGCCTTGTCTCAGTCCCACTTTCACTGTGAACCAATCACTTACCTCGCTCCCCACTCTGACACATGCTCGGCTGTCAGCATAGAAACTCTGCACTGCTTTCAACAGATGTCCGCCCACTCCATACAAACGCAACACCCTCCACAGCACTTTCCTGTCAATTCTGTCGTATGCCTTCTCCAGATCCATGAAGGCCCAGAACACATCCTTTCCTTTGGCAAGGTACTTCTCACATACTTGTCTTACTGCAAAAATCTGATCGATACACCATCTACCACTCTTAAAGCCACACTGTTCCTCTCCAATTGCACAGTCCGAACTGTCTCTAATCTTTTTGATCAGCACTCTCCCGTAAAACTTACCAACAACACATAACAGACTGATACCTCTCGAGTTGTAGCATTCATTTTTATCTCCTTTGCTCTTATATAGCGGAACAATGCAGGCACTGCGCCACTCACTCGGTACCACGCCTGCCGCAAAACACAAGTTCAGTAACCTCACCAACCATTCGACAATCGTTACTCCACCCTTCTTCAGGCACTCGGTCGCAACTCCATCCAAACCAGTGGCTTTCCCTGCTTTCATCACGTTCACCGCCTCCTGTACCTCTTCCCTGGTAATGTCCACAATAAGTCTTTCTCCTAAAACTGGCATCCGAGCACTACCACCCACAGCAACAATGTCAGCCTCTCTGTCATCCTCGACATTCAACAACTGATCAAAATACTCGGCCCACCTCTTCCGTACATTACCACTTTCCAACAACAACTGGCCGTTTTCATCTTTCACCACTTCCTCTTTTCCGGTCTCTCCCTTTCTCCCCCTCTTCACCTCTTTAAAAAACATCTTTTTGTTCTCCTCAAAATTCTGGCACAACCGTCTGCCCCACCTGGCATCAGCGTCCCATTTGGCTCTCCTCACCACCCGCTTCACTTCGTTTCTCCTCTCTCTGTACTTTTCACAAGCCACCTCCGACTTCACCTGCAACCACTCCTCAAACGCACATCTTTTCCGTGCCACTGCCAGTTTGACCTCCTCGTTCCACTACTCGCAGACTTTCCTCCTGCACCCGCCAACACGGCGCACACCACACATCCTCTTCGCACATCTCAGCAACGCATCCCTTAACGTCTCCCATTTTTCCTCCACATCTCTCAGATCCTGTCCTCTCACGTTGTCATATTCTTCCTTCAACGTCTGCTGGAACTCCTCGGCTCTACATTTCACATTCAGTCCACTCACTTTCACTACCTCTCTTCCTCCTCCCACTCGTTTGTTGCCTTTCCACTTTTGCTCCACTCTAAATCTACCTTCCACCAGCAGATGGTCAGACACTCCTCCACCCACCCTTCTCAACACCCGCACATCCAACAGCCTCCCCACCACTCTCCTCGATATCAGCACAAAATCCATCAGTGCTCTCTCCACCATTGCACCATGGGTCATCCTTACCCATGTGTACTTGTGAATATCTCGCTTCTTGAACAAACTTTTCCCGATCACCAGCTCCTGCTCCATACACAGACCGATCTGGTTTTCTCCACTGTCATTTCTACCGGGAACGCCATACCTTCCTACCACATTCTCCACCATTTCATCTCCGACTCTCGCATTAAGGTCACCCAGTACAACTACATTGAAATGACATCCAAAACTCTCAATACACTCACTCAAGTCAGTCCAGAATTGCTCCCTGTCCTCTTCACTCCTCTCGCTGCCAGGTCTGTAAGCACTCACAAATGTCCATCTTTCTACGCCTAACTTAACTTTCACCCACATCAATCTTGGGGACACCTCCTTCCATTCGGTAGCGCTACTAGCCAACCGATCACTCAATATCAAGACCCCAACTTCTCGTGCCCTACCTTCCTCCACACCAGACTTTCTTCCACTTACAACACCAAACTCACATTCGCCCTTACCTTTCAACTTCGTCTCACTCAGCGCCAACACATCTAACTTCCTCCTCACAATCATCTCGCCAATCTCCCTCCTCTTTACATCACTCGTACTACAGCCACGCACATTCAGCAACCCTAACAATAGGGTTCGGAAAGGCGTGTGCCTCTCCTCCCCCCGCTCGTCTTGCCGTCTTCGAGGAAAGGATTTTACAGAGAACGGGATTCCTAGCCCCTTCGCTCCGCTCCGTTTTGTCGCCTTCTACGACACGCTGGGGGTTGCGGTAGCGCTTTTCTACTCCCGGCTACGGGGCGCCCCTTTAGTCGCCTTCTACGACACGCGGTGGATACGGTAGCACGATTCTAAAGCCCCGGCTACAAGGTCGACTGTAACTCGCAAACAAGGCTTATAGTATGGCGAGTTGAGCTCAAAAGAATAAGAAAAATATTTAGGTTAACAAAGGATGATGTGAGAAATTAGAATTGTTCTTGAGTGCTACTGCTGATGGGCCTAACAATTCAACCGAGAACCGGAACTAAGGAGGTATTTCTAGGCCAATAATCGACAGTGATAAATAATCATTCTGCCAAACAAATATTACTTAGAGACCTCCATTTTTGGCATATGCTCCATTTCTATCAGGTGGTTGTGAGTTATCCGCGTGTGTCCCGTGCACAAGCGGTTGATGAACACTTGGTCTTTTCTGTTGGTGAACTTTGTTTCCCATTCTCCGACTGAGGGTTTCACTGAAAGCATTTTTTGTCCATTCTGTTGCCACATTTAATACCATCGAGATGTGATATGGAAGTTGATAATAGGGAACCAGTCCCGGTTATGTATTACAAAATATTGTTCTTGGTAAGTAGATACCAGTTTGGTAAGCGAGTCCGCAAGTTCGTTTCCTCTTATTCCCGCGTGCCCGGGGATCCAGCAGAATTCCACTGCCTGACCCGTCTCGGTCATCACAAAGAGATCATGCTGCATTTTACGTAGAACTGGATGTCTGAGAATACGACGTATTTGGGGAAGCAACTTGTTTTTGCGATAGAGACGGCTAGTTCGAGTGCGCGAAGCTCCGTAGAGAACACGAATGCCTCTAGTGGTTTGAGGGTGGCCGAGAGTGGGGTGTCCCCGCACACAGCGGCGGCTCGCACTCCGTCCACGGTTTTGGAGCCGTCAGTGTATATGTGGCTGTGCTCTAAATATTCCTCCTCGAGTAGTCTTAGGAATTCCTGCCGGTACGCGTTGGTTGGAGAAGCAGCTTCAGGGTACATTTGCAGGTCTAGGGTGACTGGTGGTGGGTTGATCATCCATGTTGGTGTGTCAATTTCTAGGATTCGGTAGGAAAATGAAGGCTTAATAGCTTTACGATTGATGTTTAGCTAAGTCAGCAGGTTGTCCACACGTAGGGAAAACGGTGGGCATATATTCTTTTTAGCCGCAAAAAGGCGCTTATCGGATATGTTGCTGATGTGGCTGATTGCTATGTTGTTGATTAGACTTCTAGTCTAAAATTAGCATTGTAGTGAAAGTTTGTCTCGCCGGAGCGGAAGTGGAAGTTCGTTAGCGAGCACGTTAAGTGATTCGATTGAAGTGGAGCGGAACGCGCCGGTTGTGATACGCAAAGCTTTGTTTGCGATGGTCGAAAGTAGTTTTGGCTGCAGATCCGTAGACAACGGCTCCGTAGTTCATGCGCGATCGTATTATTGCTCTGAACAGCTTCATTCCGGGGTCCTTGTCGGCACCGAACTTCAGGGATGTTACCGATTGGATAAGTCCCGTCGACCTTTTGCAGCGAGTAGCTAGCCAGGGCTGCAATGTGGGGTCGCCACGTGAGTTTAGGGTACCACATAAGACCCAGGAATTTGATCGTTTCTTCGTACGCTAAAGGTGTGTTGTGCAGCGTTAGGACTGGTTTCAGGTGTGAACCGGGCACAAGGATAAAGTGCATGCTTTTAGTTTTAGAGGGCGAGAATCGGAATCCGTTTAGGGAAGCCCAGTTCCCGACTAGGCTTAGGCACTTCTGGAGTTCATGTAAATTGTTATGAGGCTGGGGTGTCTGTAGCTTATTTGTAGGTCATCCACGTATAGTGATGAGAGCAGTCGTCCGTCTTTGGGGAGAATGTCGGCTAACTGATCGATTTTGAGGATAAAAAGTGACAATGAGGACGCTTCCCTGGGGGACGCTTATTTCTTGCAGCCTCCGCACTGGAAGTTGAGAAGGCCTGCATGCATTTCAAAGTTGTCGACTAGGCGTGAGTTTATCATAATTTCCATAGTCTTATATAGGACGCTAGTTAGGGAAATGGGACGCTAGTTAGGGCAATGGGACGATAGTTATGTGGGTCGCTGTGACATTTTCCGGGTTTGGGTATCGGGATAATTACGGATTCCCGCCATACGTTGGGAAAGAATGAATTTGAATACAACGTATTGAACACATTTAGTAGGTGCTGGAGAGCGTTGTCAGGAAGGTGTTTGATCATGATGATGTGCACTCGGTCCGGCCCGGGTGAGGTTTCACGAGTGTGGTCAATTGCATATTGTAGTTAATGGATGGAGAAAGGTTTGTTGTAGAATTCTTCATGTGTGGAAGTGAAGTCGATATGCTCACTTTCTCTAAGGATCTTTTCCTGTAGGAAAGAAGCCATTTAATTTGTTGATTGTGATATTTGGCTGAAAGTATGAGCTAGTTTGTCCGCGAGGTCCGCGTATGAAGAATGGACAGTGTCTCCGTCCGACAGTATGTGGATAAGTCGCTCGGGACGACCTTGGCTACGTCAGCTTTTTCCCCACACTTGGGAAAGAGGGGTGTTTCGATTGATTGTATTAACCAATTGGGTCCATCTTTCTTGTTTCTTCTCCACGCTAAGTTTGCGAAACACGGCAGCTTCCCTTTCAGTTAGGAGGCCGGTTTCTTGGAGGTAGCTGAGAAGTGGTTCCGCACTGAATTGTCTCTGAGGGAACTCAGTAAGCATTAGGCGGAGTATAAGAGGAAGGTCAAGGAGCCGGCTCCTGGGGAAGTATGTGCGCCGACATTCCGTCCATGTAGGGCATTCTGGCAAGACATGGGCCATTGTAAGAGGGACTAGATAGTCAATGCAGTAAGGAGGTGGCGACGCCTCCATTAGGTGTCTGTGCGTTAGTCTGCTATGTCCTATTCTCAATCGGCATAAAGTTACCTCAGTCCGTCTAGATCGGTTGCTTGATGAGACTCAGGGTATGGGTGTGTCTTTACTAGTATGCAATTTATTTCACATAGGATCATCAGACCATTCCATGTTCCATTTATTTCGTACAGCTCTTCTAGTTGCTGGGTAAAAGTCTTTACATGGGAGTGGACGCTTTTCTGCTGGGTCAGGCGCCGCTGCAGCTCTTCGCACCGTTTCGTCCGCCCGCTCATTTGAAACCACCCCACAGTGGCCTAGAACCCAGCACAAACGAACGTTCTTGTTTCTGGAGGACAATCGCACAAGCCAGCGCAAGATTGCTGAAACAATTGGGTGGCAGTTGTTGCAGATCTCCAGGGTTTGAAGCGCACTGAGCGAATCACTAATGATAGAGATATTGGCATCTGGAAGAGTATCAGCCGCCAAGAGGGCATCGGCAATGGCCGTGAGTTCAGCAGTGAAAACTGACGCTGATGGCGGGAATATCCTAGTGACGACGCGCTCGGGGAGCACCGCTGCACAGCCCACTGCATCGTCATCTTTTGATCCATCAGTGAAGATGTGCAACCTATTAGCGCGATGAGTCTCCGCATGGGCTATAAAAGTAGCTCGAAGATTTTGGGGTGCAACATCTGACTTTTGGCCAGTAAAATTGCGAGGGCAGAGCATATTTTCTGGTACACGCCAGATAGGAATAGCATCTGGTGGGAGAGGGTCCACCATGATGTGTGGTAGTCCAAGCTCAGCAGTGAGGAGCTCGATGCGTTTTGAGAAGCTCGAGGAAGGAGCAAGATTGGGGTGGCGTTGTCTGATTGTGGTACACGTAGGGGAGGTGGGGCGAGCAAGAACATGGCAATAAAATTGGAGGTCAATTTGTTCTCGTCGCAGGACCAGACTAGGCTCACCAGTTTCACAAAGGCTGACATTAGGGTAGGAGCGGAAAGCTCCAGTACAAGCGCGAAGGGCGGCATTATGAACTGGTTCTAGCGTCTTGAGAATATTTGGTTTTGCGGAGCCATTGATCACGCTTCCATAGTCCAGTTTGGACCGGATGATAGCGCGGTAAAGTCTTAATGATGTTATTCTATCTGCACCCCAGGTGAAGTGCGATGCGATCCGAAGAATGACAAATCGCTGTAAGCAGTCTAACTTAAGCTGCTGCACGTGGTACTTCCAGGTTAGCTTCTGGTCGGATATTAGTCCTAGAAAGCGGACTGTAGGTAAGTTTTTGATTTGATTTGGGCCTCATTTCCACCAGAGCCTCAACGTGAGTCATAATAGGCTCCCCCGTAGGGCGCAAACAGTAGGTAGGAAAGGGATCATTTCTCCATAAAGTCTGAGATCTGGTTCCGTGTGTATGCGAGACCGATGGATAAGAAGTGCACATGTTTTGCTTTTAGATGTTTTAAAGCCTCGAGATTCAGTCTAGGCAACCACCTGGGCAATTGCACTCTGTAGTTTACGTTGGAGTTGGGAGACAACTGGCGCCGATGCGTACATCATTAAGTCGTCAACGTACACTGACCCATTCACGGAGGGAGGGATCACCCCCGTGATCCCATTAATGGCAATCGCGAATGGAGTACACGAAAGGACGCTACCTTGGGGAACCTCCTCATCTTGGGTATGTATGTCCGAAAGGTGATAGCCGATTTTGGCCTGGAAGACTTTCCGCCGGAGGAAGTTCCGGATGAAAAATGCTAAGTGACTCCGGAGTCCCATCATGTGAATCTCTCGGAGAATGCCATAACGCCAGGTTGTATCAAATGCCTTCTCAAGGTCAAATAAAACGCAAACAGTGTGTTGCTTGCGGTCCAGGGCCTGCGCTGATAGCATCTTTTGAAATCTGAATTGTAATGGGGAGAGGAGTGAGTTCGCTTCTGGGTGCTGATTCAGTCGGGCGTTCACAATTTTCTCCAGAACCTTCGCTACATAAGAGGTGAGAGCTATAGGGCGGTAGCTGGTCAATTCATCGGTGGACTTACCAGGTTTTGGGAAAGACAGAACCACTGCCTCCCTCCACCGATCGGGATAGAAGTGGGTAGACCAGACTGAGTTGTATATATGATACAAGTAGGTGAGTGCAGAGGGATGTAGGTGCCGGAGCATCTCGTAGGAAATTTGATCTTCGCCAGAAGCAGAAGGGTTGGAGGTGTGAATTACAACAAGGATTTCGCGTACCGTGACAGGGTCATTGAAAGGTATAAGGGAGCTTACCTTATGAAGAAGTCCAGATCATTTTGTTCTGCAGTACGCTTTGTGATACGGAAAGCAGGGCTGTACACAGAATACGAGCTGACGGAGGAGTAATGTGTTGCAAAGAGTTCAGAGACTTTTTGCGGATCGGTGTGAGTCGTTCCCATCATCCTTAGGGTTGGGGGGGGGGGTGAGAACAGTACTTCCCAGTCATTTTTCGTATGCGGGATCACACTTTAGACATGGGTGTGTTCACATTAATGGACGATACGAAGTTTTGCCATGATTCTTTCCTGTATAGGAAGTATGTATTTCGTGCTTTTGCAGTTTGTCGTCTAAACGTATTTTTTTCTGCTACTGCTTTGGTGCGCCGGTATCTATTGAATGCACGCTTCCTCTACCGTTTTGCTATTTCACACAGGTCACCCCACAAGAATGTCCTAATTTTACGTGGAGTTCCCTTGGTTATAGGGATGCTGCGATCTGCAGCGTGAAGGAGGGTACTATTAAAGTTTTCTACCATCTCGTCACAGGATAAATCCTGAGGTGGGAGAGGTGTTGTTGTATAAGCAGTGAACGATTGCCAGTTGGCTTTAAGCATTATGTATCGGCGAGCGGTAGAAGTCTCTTCAGGATGGAAAGTAGTGATGGTGATGGGGAAATGGTCACTTCCATTGTGCTCCTCCTGCACTTGCCAGGCAAGGTCTGGGGAGAGGTTTGGGGAGCAGAAGGATAAGTCAATAGCCGATAACGAGGCTGTCTGGGGATGGAAGTGCGTCGTTTCTCCGGTATTAAGGAGCGCAATTTCAGAAGATAGAAAGAATGCTTGGACGTGCCCTCCACGTCCATCAGCTGTGTCTCCCCCCCAGAGGGGGTGTTTAGCATTAAGGTCACCTCCAAGAAGGTAGGGCGCAGGAAGTTGACCAACCAGGTTAGTAAGAAGTGCGCATGAAATTAGTTCATTTAGGGAAATATATAGGTTACAAAAAGTAACGGGGCGTTTGATACACACTCTGTTTGCCTGAGCGTGCAGAGTTGCTTGTAGAGGAACTGAAGGGCATGTGATTGCTTGATTTACAATTGTATCCAGGCCAGTGCACGGTCGAGCATCGGCTGTGGGCAAGGTGAAGTGGGATTTATACCCACTGGGAAAAGATGGTTCGTACAGCCCCAGGAGAGTTTCCTGGAGACAAACTACCATTGGATTATAGGTTTGGGTTAATTTCAATAGTTCAGCATAGTTAGCACGATATCCTCTTGTTCCATTGAAGGACGAGGGTATCAAACATTGTGGTTTAGGCTAGAGAAATTCAAGGTCTAGGCTTGAGTTGATAAGGTCAAATTATATATCGCTTTTGTTGACTAAGTCACTCACGGCCTGTCGGCCGCGCTCGACGAGTATCGCTGGAGCTTCTCTTCTGGCTAGGAGTCAACGAAGGATCACTTTCGCTTGGATCATCATCGTCCAGGTCGGAGCCAGTGCGCTTAGCGCTGTTAAGCGGCAAGCGAGTTTCTCCGACCCGAGGCGATGATGAGGCAGGGTGGGTATCACTCAATACTGTGATCGGCGCATTTACCTTGGGATTATAATCCGGAGCGGCTGAGCGAGGCAGAGGCAAAGGGACATTTGGCCCTAATAAAGGCACCAGAATGACATCTGAGTTGAGCAGCAGTCTGGCTAGGCTGCGCGGTTACCAAGGGTAATCGTGGTTGGGCTTGGAGTAGGGCGGGTTTAACCGTTGGTGACAGATCCCGGGTTTTCGTCTAGTGTGGCTGGTGAGGAGCGCGTTGAGGTGGCAGCGTTTCTTTGTGTGGTGCTGCCTCCAATAAAGGCAGGTCGTCGTCCAGATTCAGGTCAGGGACTCCCATTACACGTCGATCAGCAAGTGATGGACGAGGCGAGGTGGGAGTGAGGGAAGGTATCCCCAGCGGAATTTCCGAGTTTCCGGACAGTGCAAATGCTTCTAACCTAGAAGGGTATCGTGTTCTAGGTTAGAAGCAACACTGGTTTCAGGTGTTCCCGCAGTCACTGCAGCAAAGCTAGTAAACGGGCGGATAAATTTGGCGGTTACTTGTCTCTTAGCTTCGGGGTAGGAAAGGCGTTCTCTAGCTTGAACAGCGAGTATCTCCTTTTCGAGTCTGCAATAGAAGCCTTCGCGTGATGACGCAGGATGGTCCTCTGAACAGTTGGCGCACTCAGCAGGTCGGTCACAATTGTGGCCATGTGCGTCCTTACCACAGCGGAGCATGTCCTTTTTATGCTCCTTAATCGGCAGGCATTACTTCCATGACCAAACTTGTGGCAGTTGTAGCAGCGTCTGGGATTAGGGATGTATTCTCGAACCGAGCACTGTGTCTAGCCAATGTGGACATCAGAAGGCGGATAACAGAGCTTGAATGTGAGGGTGTAGACACCAGTGTACTCCTCAACTCAGATTCGCCGTCGTTTCACTCTGTATATCGTGGTGACTTGCTTCAGGCTCCTCATCCTTCACCTCTACCACGAGGGAGCCACTCTTGAGATCATTGATGCGCTTCGGGGTCCCCCCAGTGCAGCACGGAGTTGTCGATTAGCTTGAATAGTATTAGTATCGGACAGGTTGTACACCGAGACAGCCTTGACGGTGAAGAACTTCGTGTAGTTTTCATTTTGAAAAAGATTTTCAAGAATTTTCCGATTTTCAACGTATCGTTCATACGGTCCTACACGATTGCGGCGGCTTCTCCCGGGCTTCCGTCCAGGAGCAGCATGTACCGCACCCGCGTTTCGGTCGTGGGTCTTTTTTCCCAAGTCCACCCCACCAGAAGTGGGTGAAGGCTGCTGTTGACTAATCATCTCTCCATCAAGCAGCCTGGGATGGAGGGGGTTTACGTCCACTATTTGGGCGCGACCGCCGGGTGATGGCGGCGTTGAAGAGCGTCCGCCAGATGGTGACGCTGGTACGTCACCATCTTGCGGTTGCCGTTGTTGTAATAGCCGTTGTTGTAATAGCACCATGTCGCAGAAATCTGATGCAGTCGAATCATTTATAATGCGGTCCGTCGTCAACTTTGCTACTTAGGCAACCTTGATAGTTGGTGAGTATAGATGTAAGAAGAAGAAGAAGAAGAAGAAGAAAAAAAAAGAAAAAAAAAATACAGATACAGACACTGTACATGTTTTTTTTTTTCCCGTTTTTTTTGCGTTTTTTTCCTCTTTATTTTCTTCTTCTTCTTCTTCTAACATATATACTCACCAACTATCAAGGTGGGCAAAGTAGCAAAGTTGACGACGGACCGCACTATAAATGATACGACTGCATCAGATTTCTGCGATATGGTGGACCGGGGGGTGGGACAACCTGTGGGACAAGG
>SDVV010039353.1:0-10639 GCA_016164225.1 Gammarus roeselii | reverse complement strand
ACACACTTTACAACTCGAGTAATTATAATTGCACTCCTCCTCCCTCCCAGCCCTCCCGGCCGCCTCCTCCCCCCTCATTCTCCTCCAGTAGACAATCATCCGTCCCCAGGTGGTGCTACTAATCGCCTTATTGGCCCATTTGTCCTGTCAGGACGCTGCTGTGGCAATTTATCTATTGGAAATTGATACCATTATTTTGGTAACGGCAAATGGTCTAATGAAGCAAATGATGAACCAAATTACGCTTTTGGATAATGTGCATTGGCCGATAGCATGTAGAACCCTACATTGTGTTCCTCGCTCCAGCCAGCTAAGCTCCAGCCAGCTAAGCTCTAGCCAGCTAAGCTCCAGCCAGCTAAGCTCCAGCCAGCTAAGCTCCAGCCAGCTAAGCTCCAGCCAGCTAAGCTCCAGCCAGCTAAGCTTCAGCCAGCTAAGCTCCAGCCAGCTAAGCTCCAGCCAGCTAAGCTTCAGCCAGCTAAGCTCCAGCCAGCTAAGCTTCAGCCAGCTAGAAGTAGTTGTCTTATATGGTTGTTTGACTAATCGACCAACCATAATTCCCCCTTATTATGTTATCTGGCCATCTAATTGCCCCTTGCATGTTGAAATGGCAAAGTAACCCAAGTTGTGAATTTTCAGCTAATCGGAAAGACTGTTAACTTATTACAAGGAAAGTATTTATTATTCTTTAATCTCGGGCAGGATGGCGTGACCTTTGATAACATAAAACACATCCCTCTTTATTGCGACAGGATGGGAATTAAATAGAGAATTGATCCATTCGAGATTCTGATTGATTGAAAACGTTGATGGGATTTATTATTAATGCAGAGTTCACAAATGGATGCCCTCTTCAACTCTTCTTATTATAGAGAGAATGTTTGGGTGGTGAGAGGTGGTGAGAGAGAATGTTTGGGTGGTGAGATGTGGTGAGAGAGAATGTTTGTGTGGTGAGAGGTGATGAGAGAAAGTTCGGGTGGTGAGAGGTGGTGAGAGAGAATGTTTGGGTGGTGAGAGGTGGTGAGAGAGAATGTTTGTGTGGTGAGAGGTGATGAGAGAAAGTTCGGGTGGTGAGAGGTGGTGAGAGAGAATGTTTGGGTGGTGAGAGAATGTTTGGGTGGTGAGAGGTGGTGATAGAGAAGGTTTGGGTGGTGATAGGTGGTGAGAGAATGTTTGGGTGGTGAGATGTGGCGAGAGAATGTTTGAGTGGTGAGAGGTGGTGAGAGAATATTTGGGTGGTGAGAGGTGGTGAGAGAGAATGTTTGGAAGGTGATAGGTGGTGAGAGAATGTTTGGGTGGTGAGAGGTGGTGAGAGAGGATGTTTGGGTGGTGAGAGGTGGTGAGAGAATGTTTGGGTGGTGAAAGGTGGTGTGAGAATGTTTGGGTGGTGAGAGGTGGTGAGAGACAATGTTTTGGGTGGTGAAAGATGATGAGAGAATGTTTGGGTGGTGGGAGGTGGTGAGAGAGAATGTTTGGGTGGTTAGAGGTGGTGAGAGAGAATGTTTGTGTGGTGAGAGGTGATGAGAGAAAGTTTGGGTGGTGAGAGGTGGTGAGAGAGAATGTTTGGGTGGTGAGAGAATGTTTGGGTGGTGAGAGGTGGTGATAGAGAAGGTTTGGGTGGTGAGAGGTGGTGAGAGAATGTTTGGGTGGTGAAAGGTGGTGAGAGAATGTTTGGGTGGTGAGAGATGGTGAGATAAATATTAGGGTTGTGAGAGGTGGTGAGAGAATGTTTGGGTTGTGAGAGGTGGTGAGAGAATATTTGGGTGATGAGAGGTGGTGAGAGAATGTTTGGGTGGTGAGAGGTGGTGAGAGAATATTTGGGTGGTGAGAGATGGTGAGAGAATGTTTGGGTGGTGAGAGGTGGTGAGATCATTGGTCACTGATCATTGAACTATAACAGAACAATCGAGTATGAAATAATCCTAATAAATTCTATTTATATTCAGTTTAAAAGCAATATTCTGATGCTTAGAGGCCTCGCTACTTCAATTATTGTGGACAATGTGAAGGGTTCAACTTGGGCACTGCAGGGACGTTGTGGAGTGAAGTGTTCAAAGTGTTCTGCGAAGTCAATGATATACTACTTTACTAATAATGGTGTATCATTGTTCACAGTGCGTTAATGTCTCCGTTTACTAGATTTGTTTCTCCTCTTCCAACATAACATGAAATGATCAAGAAGACATGTTTTTCTCCAGCGTGAAAAAGGCTTTTTCAAGCATCGGCCGTTGGGGGTAGCCTGGTCTGCCCTGCCTCCCTCCCTCCTTCCCTTCTTCCCTCGGCTGAAATCATGTAACCCAAACACCATTATTCTTGCCTCTCCATCTCCACGCCCTTCCTCCGGGTCAAGCCCTTTAAACCACTATACTGAGTTCCATCGAAGTGCTGTCTTCCCACATGGAATAAATAAATTGATTGAAATTCACGGTTAATTAGAACTAATAGAACATACAGTGTGAAGTTCGAATTAGATCAATGAACGTGAGCACTACTGTCACAGTTAGAACAATAAGAATATTTCGAATCTTCCCGTCTGTTATACATCCAATTCAACTAAAATGATTAAGTAACAACAAGTTAACCAAAGGCATAGTCATTGGGACTTTTGTGCCAGTACACACGTCTACACTGCGCTTCTTCTAGGCAGTGTTCGCAAAAGGATGTTAAAGTAGATGCATGAGATATATTCTTTATTGACATATAATTAGAAGTCATTAGGCAATTAGTGAGTCTTGCTGTGCTCCTCGTGTTTCTGATCACACACCTAGTCATCAGGTTCTAGTGAATCTGTTTTAGTTCAGCTCGATGTGTGAACGGCTCACCTATCCATAGGTGTCACGCTTTACCGGAATCTGTGGCAACACGGTCGAATTTTAAAGTTTTTGTGAATATCCGAGAGCTATTCTCGTCGGCCAGCGTTGAAGCATCTGGCAACCCTATGCGTTTTGGTGCTCCACTGACAGTCTCGTGGTTGTGCTTTATTGTGGCCCAAGGCACCACCACCCGTGCTTTTGGTCAACTTGGGAGACGTTTCTTCGAATCGGCCCACCCAGAAACTTACGTGGTTAATTAGGCCTCCCTAGATGATCCTGCACTTGTAGTTCCATGTAGGTCATAACTCACAAAAGAGGGTGCTTCTACGTCGCGAGGGAAGGTTCACTACCGGTACTGCCAAACCCACTCCTCCCTACCTCCCCTCGCCTGCCTCAGCTGCGTCGACACACGCATACACGCACAGCGAGTGACCCGTTGTTCCGATGCGCCTATTCACTCGCCAACCTAGGCTGAGAGTAGCGAACCTACACCCCTCCGCCCCCACCTTCTGAAGCCTTGCCACTTACACCCTTCCCACCGCTATCAGTGGACAGGCTGCTTTCACCCACCCATTCGATGATCCCGCGCTGCATATATTGTGGATCCATTTTCGACCGGCTGTGGATCTACTTTCGATTGTGGATCTACTTTCAACTGCTTCGACCTGCTTCAGGATCCCGCACGCCAGACAGTGGGACCCACGTTTCATTCCAGCTGTTGTTTTGGGCCAGTTTGATGGTCAACTCATTTCCATTTTTCCAGTGCTGATATTCTACTCTCTCTCTCTCTTGCCGTTCAAAAAGTTACACTCCACTTAGTTAGTTGCACTTCTTGGTGGTTTATTGCCCTGTGCCAAGTATATTTCCGCCACAAAATGAATATTTATTTGTTCAATTATTCAATGTGTTTGTTGATCACTCTTTTGAGCTCAAAAACCACTTTGAGCCCATGAGCTCATTGCTCCCAAGACTATTTCAAGGTTTAATTTTCTCATGCAATGTTCTAGAAGATTCTTCTCTCAGTTTGCATTTGTTCTCCGATTATCTCGTATTCATGTTTCTTAGATTACTTTGATGCTGTCATTATCTTCTACCCTTCACTCAGGATATTTACTTTAAATTTACATAGGAAAATATGCCAAGGTAATTTTTCAGTTTGCTTCAATTTTACTATTAGCTTTAATTCACGTCTTTGTAGATTACCTTTCTTGTTACTTGATAGCCCAATGTAATACGTTATCCCATTTTTTATTACATCACAGGTAGGAAAATCAATCTTCATTTACAGCGCGCAAGATGATGATCATAAGATGTCAGCGTGTGCAAGATGCTCGCCTAAATGCAACTTTTAGACCTATAACTTCACGTTTTTGTGTGCCGCTGCACCAAATGTATAAATATCCATGTCTCTCAACATCTCTAGTTTAAAAAATCTCATAACATTTCCAACCCGCGTTACATTTCCTGGTAAAATACCTCGCAGAAAATAAAGAATTTCACCTTCGAAATGTTTGTCACCTGATAATCATCTTTAAGAAAATTTAATTGTCAGACTTCGATCTGTGTAGCTTTTTTTCCGTATGTGCTCTGTTTTTCTTAGGCGTGATGATTCCGGCAGTCTTTTTTAGATCATATCGCTGCTGTAAAACATAAAAAAATAAATCTTACATAATATTGAAAAGCCGGAACTCGCTCTCGAAAACTTGACGCAAAGACGCCATAGCAGAACGTCACACACTAACAAAAACGGGGCTGTGTACATGTTAGACTGACTGGTTCATACGTGCGTGCCTATCATCATCCCATGGTCATGAACGGGTGCTGCTCTCTACCCTCGCCCCCGCCCCTTTTTCCACTGCTCCTCCTATCAGGTTGTGTCACATGCAGTCAATACTTGAACTTAATATCTTCATTTGAATATCTTCATTTGATCAGGAACAACCAATTTTTATCTTTCCTTTGTTGCAAAAATATTCGTCGCTCTATCTTCTATGAATTAATTTTTTTACTCGTAGACTGCCCGCATATATTTCTTAATTCAACTATTATGTAGTGAAACGGTGATGAACAGGAGCACAGTTTGAACAATTTCACCAAGCTTTATAAGTACTTGAAACTTTCCAAGCAGAACCAAGATCGATTTTAAACTGTACTCAGAAAACGCAGCGTGACAGCGGAGATAATGTATATGATTGCAACATTAGAATTCATCGCATTTCCTCGAATAAATTACACACCATAGTATTAGCCTGTAAATTCTTATGGACGGCAGATCACTCATTGGGTATCTTTCATACAAATAAAATCGGCGACTGGCAAGCGATTCTTAAAGCTGCATTCGTTTAATTGAAAATTGTGTTTGTTTTCTTTACTACTTCACATAACTCATTTTAACATTTTCTTGAGCAAGTGTATAGCGTTTCTTCCTAGGTCGCATTAACTAGCACACATAACTGGCTCTAAGGCACAAATTGTAAATCGAACAGCTACTCTAATTAAAATATCTAGGAGGGTTAGATTGTGTGAATCTATGTTATACACGTCTGAGTAGATTACTTTTTGAACTTTTTAGTCTTCATTCATGTTTTGCTCAAGATTATTTTGTGTTAAATTTTCATAGGTATGTAATAATTTTTTTTTTTCAATTATTTCCTTACAACCGTCAAAACCAAGGTAGCCCATCTCTTTTCCTGTTACTACAAGATTATATGTGAAAATTATCTACATTTCAGCTGCCGTTGTGGGCAATACCTTATCTGAAACATCGGAGTTGTGTGCGGCTCCGACTAATGTGTGCACATGTACGCGCCGCTCACCATCCCACGGTCATGAGTAGCTGATGCTGCTTTCTACCCCCGCCCTCTTTTCCACTGCCTCTCCTTCCGTGTTAAGTTTAGGACTCATTCCGGTTCCTCGAGTAAATTGCACCGCGGTGTAAGCCTGTCCACCTTATGAACGGCTAATTCACCATCAGGTACTTCATACACTATAAGAGATTATTATATCGTTTCTGCCTATGTCTCATTAACCTGGGTAAATGGGAGGCTCTGAGGAACATATGGAAAGGGACCGACAACTCAAAAATTTCCAGTTAAGATAAATGATCATGAGAGTATTTCTTTCCGAATTCTCAAGTTTACGCTATGACAAATCTCTTTTGGGCCAGTCAACCTTTATTATAATTTTTAGCTAAAATATTAGTCCCTCTTGTCTGAATTATTTCTAAATGTTAACAAAGTTTTGGATAATTTAAACATTTTTTTATAGCGCAAAACTTAATTCCTTGGTGCGATTTCCTTCTACAAATAAAATAATGTATTTTACCTGCATCTTCCGATTAAGTTTGTATCAAACATCTTTGCATAGGCTAAGTCGGCATTTATTAAAATTACTAGCTAATTATTTGTCTCTGCCTCCTTCTGAAATTATTGTTTTTCTTATTACAAAGAGTTTGTTATGTTGGCATACAATTAAAAGCAAGTAGGATTGAAGCGGTAAAATAGATTGGACAAAGATTGAAATGTTTTTGAACGATTGAACAAAGATTTAAATGGGTTTGAACGATAGGCAATACCCACACATGATCCTGCACAATATAAGGTCACGGGCTCTCTTATTAACGCAGAGCCCTAAAATGATAAACTAATAAGATACTCTATAAGCTCCTCCAACAACAAGCCCTCTAAGTAGTCCACTTCACTGAGATTTAACCTTGAATTAAAGACATGTCGCCCCACAACCACACTGCCAACAGAAGCAAATCCTGCTGCATGTGTTATAGTGGAACATGCGAGAAATGCGCATGTGCCAAGAATAACAGAGACTGCATATCATGCAAGAGCTAAAAATGCACCAAAACCAGCCAGCCTATAAATATAGAGCTGCCGCATTGCTCACACACTCCGGTGGCCAGGGCATTTGCCTTAAAACGCGATAAGGAGAAGCCTACCCTCTCCCAAAGGGTAGCTTATTCGGTGAAAGATACACACCCAACGCTGCTCATATTCCTCCGATACAGAGTCTTCAATCGTCACCTCAACAGAAAAGTCCGCAACAGCAAAGCCGGCTCACTGTGAAGCATCAGGCACCAGCACCGGGTCAACAGAAATTACCAAGGCCCCTAAGACAATACTAATTGGTGATATCCTCATGAAAAAGGTGCTAACGTCCGACTTGTCAGATAGATGCACTTTTGAATAGATAAATGTTAACGATTATGGGGCTCTGTCTAAAATAATTGAAAGCGCAAATCCATTCAAAAATTACATTATTGTGCTCACGGACTACGTCGAAAATGAAATAGTATTCAAAATAACCACCGCAATTTCAACGAAAAACCAAAATGCTAAGATGCACATGGCGGAACCCCTCAATCTGAAAACGATGGAGCAGAGGCGCCGTTTCATGGGTCTTTGCCACTCTTTGAGGCTCAAATTTATCCCAACAGGCAAACTAAGAGACGAATTCACTGGTGCCCCGACAAACGATTGTTTCATTCGGAGAAAGCTAGTCTAAACATTGGTGGAATTATCAAATTCCTCAACACGGTAGCCCGTTACGTTCCTCAGAAGGTTGAGGTGTTGCCATCACTATACCATAACAATGTCAGAAGCAAGCAAGCGTTACTCTGGTCTCCTCCCTTCCTCTACTTCCCTCCATCATATGGTCATCATCTCGTATCATCACCCCATCACACGTGAGCAAAAGACATCTACTCGCAGACAACTCACATCCTAGCGTCCTCTCATCACCCCCCAAACTAAAATTGAAACTAAAAATCGCCAATCAGTGACTCCTTATCATCCCCATGCAATTCGCTCCGATGCAACGTCTAACTATGCTTGCAGCACAGCCCTAATCCTCTCTTTTCGCTACCATTCCTTAACTTCAGCCCAAACTCCGACTCTACCTATTCCGCTAATCCCTCCCATATATTACCCCCCTCCACCCATTCTTTCCTTGAGCTCCCGCCACTTTCGCTTCCATTCCCTACCCTTAACCAAAACTCCAACATTACCTATTCCGCCAATCCATCCCATATATTATCCCCCTCCATCCGTTCTTTCATCTAACTCCCACCTTCGCTACCATTCTCTAACCTCAGCCCAAATTCCAACTCTACCTATCCCGCTAACCCCTTCCATACATTACCCCCCTCCACCCATCCCTTCTTCTAGCACGGTTCAGTCATCCTCAGCCATGCCTCTCTTCAATCACTGATATAAATTTCTTTCCCTTGGTTCTGTTCGGTCTGCCCTGCTCCAACCTACCATCAACAACAAAGAACAGAACCGAAAGCAAGGATATCCCAAACATGCAAACAATGCCACTCGAGAATTAGCAACCAGATTCCTAAATAATGTCAGTAAGAGTGTTGCTGAATAGCATATTAAAAACCCAAATGAGGGTGGTGTTGCTGACACAAGAAACAATAAAACGGATGAAAAAATACCAAAGCAGGTGACGGAAAACTTGCAGCAATTCCACAGGAACGTCAACATCGACACCATTCTGAATGATTGAAGATTTAAAAGACAATCAACACTAGCAGACCGACATTGTATGATTCACGCGGTGGAAGGGTCTTTAGTAAAACAAACAAGACTTGACGATAAAAACCTCTTAGAGGTAATAAAAACCAAAGCAATGGAGGAATTCTTCAAGTACATAGAAGATTACGAAGCCTTCACTGAGTATGAAAAAGATGATAGGTTTCTCTCCGAAATAGAAATGTATTTTGAAAACAAAGAGTACTATAGCAGTTTTGACTATCTAGTCCCCACAATTCTCAGCAACGCACTCGAAATACAAATCACAATCTTAGATGAACAAACCTGGACATCGTAACGAAACCTGTAATTAATCCAAACAATCTTAAGTGTGGTGAAGCTGTCCAATACTCAATATTTGTAGACAAGAAAGTGGACCACTATAGTAGTCTTGCACCATCCCACCATCTGAAGCCACATTTCGAACAACAAAATATTGCAGCGAAGCGAAACAAGCATGTGAAAACAAATGTGCTGTGTTCCAATAGGTTTTCTCCTTTGCAATTCGACAATGATGCATACATATTCGATGAAGAGATGCCTCTGCACTCATCCCAAAGTGATATCAACTGTCCTGTAAGTAAAAACAAATGACTAGAGGCACAAATTGTTCAAGTTGGGAGCAGCGACCACCCCTCAGCAACCATATCTGCAAATACCCATCAGAACCTAAATATTATTGTGATTAAACATAATAAACGTTAGAAGCTTAAGAACAAAGATGGATCACATCAAAATGATGATGAAGGAGGACTCAATTGACATTCTATGTCTGACTGAAACCTGGCTGGAATCAGACAGTAACGTTACCATCATCGAGATTGACGGCTTCAATGTTTATAGAAAAGATAGAGAAAGGAAAAGAGGTGGAACAGTGATTTATGTGCAAGAAGAATATACCTCTTCTCAAGTAATGCTTTACGACAGCAATGAAGTTGATGACTTTTGGGTAAGCATCCAGGTACGAATAACCAGATCGTTTGTTGATGGATATCGTTCCAGACCACCCAAAGCAAGTGCACAGCCTTTTCAATACATTGAAGAAAGATTTCGAGAAGCTATCCGCTTAGGAAAAACGCTGTACATTTTAGGAGATTTCAATGACGATCAATGGAAATTGAAATCCAACAATATGAAGCCGAGTTTAGACAGACTTGGACTGCATCAGCTCATAAAAAGTGCAATAAGAATTACTCCCGAATCCCAAACTGTATTGCATCTGCTCATAAGTAACAATCCGTCTTCCATTGTTACCACAGACGTGGAGCCCAATTCTTTCTCGGACCACCATGAAATAAACTGCACCATCAACATAAAAAATATAAAAAACTAGTACACAAAAGAACCTGTCGTACAAAAATAAATTACACCGCGGATAATTTCAGAGCACAACTAGTGGCAAACGTTGAGATGATAAATTCGATACATTGCACAGATAACGACACAGAGCAAGCCCAATTACTCACAGACTATCTTCTCATATGTCTGAACGCTCTGGCGCCAATGGAAACTAAAACAATGAAAAGCATGTCGGTTAAATGGATTACAGAAAAACTGCGAAATGAAATTTCAAAACTCCTGAATTCAGATATGTATGATTTTTTTGTGTTTGGCTTGTAGCTGGTGTGGCAGGACAGTGGTTGGCTTGTAGCTGGTGGGGCAGGACTGTGGATGGCTTGTAGCTGGTGTGAAAGGACAGTGGTTGGCTTGTAGCTGGTGTGGCAGGACAGTGGTTGGCTGGAAACTGGTGTGGCAGGACAGTGGTTGGCTTGTAGCTGGTGGGGCAGGACAGTGGTTGGCTTGTAGCTGGTGTGTCAGGACAGTTGTTGGCTGGCAGCTGCTGTGGCAGGACAGGGATTGGCTGGTTGCTGGTGTGGCATGACATGAGTTGGCTGGTAGCTGGTGTGGCAGGACAGGGGCTGGCTGGTATCTGGTGTGGCAGGACAGTGGTTGGCTGGTAGCTGGTGTGGCAGGACATTGGTTGGCTTGTAGCTGGTGTGGCAGGACAGTGGTTTTCTTGTGGCTGGTGTTGCAGGACAGTTGTTGGCTTGTAGCTGGTTTGGTATGACAGTGTTTGGCTTGTAACTGGTGTGGCAGAACAGTAGTTGGCTTGTAGCTGGTGTGGCAGGGCAGTTGTTGGCTGGCAGCTGGTGTGGCAGGACAGAGATTGGCTGGTGTGGCATGACATGAGTTGGCTGGTAGCTGGTGTGGCAGGACAGGGGCTGGCTGGTATCTGGTGTGGCAGGACAGTGGTTGGCTGGTAGCTGGTGTGGCAGGACA
>SDVV010039352.1:0-10639 GCA_016164225.1 Gammarus roeselii | reverse complement strand
TACGTCACAGGACGTTAAATGAAGACAAACCCTAACCAAGAATGAGGGGTGTGGGATCATTGTTGTACGTCACAGGACGTGAAATGAAGACAAACCCTAACCAAGAATGAGAGGTGTGGGATCATTGTTGTACGTCACAGGACGTGAAATGAAGACAAACCCTAACCAAGAATGAGGGGTGTGGGATCATTGTTGTAAGTCAAAGAAAGGCAGATCTAACTTGACTTTCAAACAGCGTTTGATAAGGCGACCCAGGAACGCTTGATGGAAAAGTAGGAGGTAGCATCGCAACTTGTCATGGAACGCATATAACGTGTTCGAGCTGGCTATGGGAAAGGTTGGTTGACTACAAATGCATCAGGAGTGTCACAGGGAAGTGTTCTTTGGCCTCTCCTCATCATAACCTACAAACGGCCTCGGTATAACCGTCATCATCAGCAAGATGTCCAAGCTTGCCGCTGACACCAAACTGTCACGCAAAGCAAACTGAGAGCATGATAGAGTTGTTATTCTAAGTTACCTTAACACACCAGTAGACTAGGCCAACGAGTAGCAGTGAGCGTCAAAGTTGAAAAATGCACAGTTATGCACAATGGAACTCACAACATAAAATCCGACTCCAGCACATGGCTGAAGGGGACCAATAACGGCATCTTGGGATAATAATAACCTAGGATATCAAATGGAGATGCAAAGTGGATGATTGCTACGAGGAAGCAAATGAAGTTATTGATTTTCTATCCAGAAATATTCCCTTTAAATAGTTGGATGTATTACTTCCAATGGTGTTCCTCCCTCGTAAGGTACCCATATGAAACTTTCAATCCAAGTCTGGTACCCTTCCTCTAGGAGGCGTACCAGCAACATGATACGGATTCAACACCGAACAGAAAAAATGACCCCAAAACTGAGGACCAAGACAAACACGCAATATCTCGAAGAACTGACGCGTATATCATTGGATAGAGGACGAGTTAGGGGTCAACTCATAAAAACCTTCAAATGAAGAAAACGTGTTAAGAGTCAACTCATAGAAACCTTCAAATAAAGAAGACGAGTTAGGGGTCAACTCATAGAAACCTTCAAATAAAGAAGACGAGTTAGGGGTCAACTCATAGAAACCTTCAAATGAAGAAAACGAGTTAGGGGTCAACTCATAGAAACCTTCAAATAAAGAAGACGAGTTAGGGGTCGACTCATAGAAACCTTTAAATGAAGAAGACGCGATAGGGGTCAACTCATAGAAGCCTTCAAATGAAGAAAACGAGTTAAGGGTCACCTCATAGAAACCTTCAAATGAAGAAAACGAGTTAGGGGTCAACTCATAGAAACCTTCAAATAAAGAAGACGAGTTAGGGGTCAACTAATAGAAACCTTCAAATGAAGAAGACGAGTTAGGGGTCAACTCATAGGAACCTTCAAATGAAGAAGACGAGTTAGGGGTCAACTCATAGGAACCTTCAAATGAAGAAGACGAGTTAGGGGTCAACTCATATAAACCATCAAGTAAAGAAGACGAGTTAGGGGTCAACTCATAGAAACCTTCAAATGAAGAAGACGAGTTAGGGGTCAACTCATAGGAACCTTCAAATGAAGAAGACGAGTTAGGGGTCAACTCATATAAGCCATCAAGTAAAGAAGACGAGTTAGGGGTCAACTCATAGAAACTTTCAAATAAAGAAGCAATCGAATACTCTTATGATTTTTCTAATGCCCGATCCGAAGGGTTCTTCGATAGCGATTATCATCCTAAAAATAGAAACAAAGGACAATATAGTCGGTTAATATCCTTCTGAACTCCAATTGCCGAGAACTTATTTCCAATCAAAATAGCAACAATCTTGAACCGCTCACCACATTATGTTGTAAATAGCTATTGAGAACGTCAACACGTTCAAACACGCTCTTGACAGTAATGGGGAAATAATGCACCCTCAACTGAGTTGGAACGGCGAAAGCACTGCAGCCGAATGAGGAGGCAACAGCTGCTGTTGAAGCTGCGAAGCAGCTAACGGCGGAAGCACTGTGCAGAAGAAGGCAACAACTTTTGTTAAAGCCGCGAAGCAGCTTTCAGCCCTCGAATTTTATGCCACCCGTATTACACTAAATGTAAATTGACACCTAAAAGTTAATTTCAACTTCAACGTTTCATTTTTGAAACTGCCGAGTATCAACAAGTATATTGCAAGATCATCAAACACCGGAAGCCTACTACACCAACAACGAAATAATTTTGTTGTCAAATAACATGAAAGAACTGTTAACTTTTTTTCAAAAAGGTCGACAAAAATGTCTTTGCATAGTAGAGAAAGAATAAAATTAAAATTATATCCACAGTATGTAAGGTGTTCTTTTCAATTATATTATGTGTGTCTAAAATATTTTCTGCCTCACAGTCATTTCGTATATTCTACCTGAATAGGAAGTTTTTTTTTCATATTCAGGGTTCGTGTAAACCTCCTATCATGAAAATCTAACAACGTTATTGATAATTCTTCTCTACAGAGCGTGACTTTTCCTTTACAAGAAACCCGGTCACGATTTTCATGTCTATAATTCATTCTAAACTCTGAACAATGAACGTTATCATCAATCATCATTTATCATCAATCTCTTCCTGCAATCACAATGAACCATATCGGTGGATATACTCATAATTGATATAAGTATCTAAAATCTCATTTAAGTAATACGAATGGAAATAATTATTTGTTTCAAAACGCTTTTTGTCCTTCGCTGCGTGTTTCTACCGTTGCCTGGAGCTGACGGACTGCACAGAATTATTCAGTTATCTGGAAACTTTAAAAATTGATAGCTAGCAGTAGTGAAGAACAAACTAATTAATTGTTATTGATGTGAACTATGATGCAATACATGTAGTTGCCAGAGCCCTTGTTGCAGTTCACGATGCATTAGAACATTGGTAGAGTTAAGGAGTTTTGTGCCGTTGAAAATGTGTAAGTGAAGTTTCAACGGGTTCAAAAAAAGGAAACGGAACAGGATACGTTGCCCTCCACATGGTCGCCTTATTACGTAGAGTCGCCTCTTCGGTAACATCTTCTACGTAGCGAAGTTACGTTGTTTCGTATCCTCTACGTTAAATGTAACGGAAACTATTTGTCATCTCGATTGATGGGAACTTAAGTTTTTGTTTAAACAAAATGAAAACTAGTGACTATTCATTTCTATCCAAGTGTTGTCTTCGAATTATCCAAAAAAATGTCCATTGATAATTATGTGTTAAATTGTTTACTGACCTGTTGATATTGCCTCATCATCTGTTGTAAATAAACGAATGTTTAGTGTTGATAATGTGATAATATTGGCATAGAAAATACCGTTTGTTGTGTATCCTTTAGTGTTCGGCCATGCCTTGGAAACGACGTCCTTGTGGGTTAAGGAGTTAACATTTGTAGGACAAGTTTTGCAAGGATACGATTCCTTTCAATCTTGTTGTGTCTTATAGTGTAAATATTAGCTTACAGGATGTCCAGAAATGACTCCTGTTCGTAGTAACTAAGATCAAATAAAACGTTAGAGTACGAATAAGTTTCGCTTGTTTTCAGACGTCCTGAAAGCTTGACGTCCAGTAAACAATTACTCCTGATTATAGACAGCTAGAAAATATTTTCCTGAGTAGGCGTTCGTGTGAAACAATTCTAAGACAATTCTTCGCGACAGTTCATCGCCTCATGACGGTCTTCCATGAATGAATTAGTGAATAATTGTTTCGTCCCAACGGTACTGGTCACGGTTTCATCTTACCGCTCTTGAATATCTTAAATATAAATTCTTTCGGCTGGTTATCAATGAAAGTACAGCTGGTATGGCTGGGCATGATCCGCTCTTCTGGACCCTAGTGATACATCAAGAAAGGTGAGCAACTGGGCCTAGTTGAAAATGGCTGGCAAATGAACAAAATGGCATCTGCCTTCAAGAAATGAAACAAAATATTTTAAAGTGAATGACTTTGAATTTAGTAGAAACAACTTAAAGGTTGGGAAAATTTGAAGCACAATATGATTTTGGAGCACTCGTCGCCGATGGCACTCTGGAGCTGCGGGGAGTGGAACTTTGGAGCTTTGAGAAGCAATTTTTCCTCCAAAACATATCGCTGAAACTGGACAGTTGGGAAAAGAAACTGTAGATCACAAGAAACATCGATCAAACGAGAAAAAAACATGCAAGAGATTGGATTCTACCTGCTGCATTTGTGATACTTCTCTTATCGTACCCCCACAACACATAACATTCTTGCAACACACCCAGTAACACACATCCCACGTACACACAAATCATTTAATGTATTCCGCGTTACACGGAAGTGTGCTTTAGCTTGTCCTTTGATAGGTCATTTGAATTGATACGAAATAAAGCACAATATCAAAAATGGACGTAATTTTAATTGTTTCTAAGGAAAAATAAACAGTTTATGTACAGAGTTTAAAACAAATCTTGTCCTCCCCTCTGTCGACGAGGAATACTTTGTAACTTGCATTGCATTCTACTTTACACAAAACTTAACTCTTAGCATCACCGTCTCCAGTTGCTATTACCTACTTCGTAGTTCTTTATTGAGAATAGCGTGTTAAGGATACCGCCAGCTTTCAGACGTAAGCATGTCTTCCGTTTCATAGTAAGAATACGTATTGGCATTGATGAAGTCCGGAAGTTTGAACACAAGATTACTATATATTCTCGGAACTACAGGAGAAATAGCTTCTTATTTTCCAGGAAACATCAAATCAACACCTGTACAATCGATCGGCCGTACAATCGATCGTCCGATATTACAATTTTGTATTCAACTTTGATGTTGGCTTCTCGACCATCCACCTCAAACTACCTATTATCCCCCTTCACTTTGCTCCTTAACCAATCACGGATGCATTGCACAATTATATCCATTGAGTGTTTTGTGTAGTAAATCACCTTATTTCCCTCGTAAACAAATCACTTCATAATATATATTTCTTGAATCTAAGAACCGTCCCGGACGCACTTAACCAGTCCGCCCTTTCCTCAAATACGCTTTTTTTCGACCCGCATTCATGCCGTAGCACTTTCCGCTCCGAAAGTTCAGGACGAGTTTGCGGGTCAGTGTAAGATATTGCCTTCCTGTCTCCTCTTTATTGATAATTATCAAGTTAACACTCTAGCTTCTGCCGGCTTGCTTGTTCTTAGCTTTGGAACTGTCGAATACCAAAGGTGAACCCCACCAACAGGGCGCAAATAAGCCGCATATTTTCACGGCTCTTAATGTGTGTAATTTTCAATTCAATAACTTAATTTCCATATTGTTTTTTTTTCGTGATCAAATTTGGAGTTGTTCCGTAGTTGATGTTTCATGGTTCTAGACACGTGAGTTTCATGGTTCTAGACTCATGAGTTCAAAGCAACCCAGGTTCTCCGTCCTCCTCAATCTCGATTGCTATTCAATTCAGTCGTTATTCAGATTAGACTTCGCCTCCAAGCGTTGAAGATCTCTTTGCTGTTGGTAGGGATCTTACAGCCGTCTACACATTTCCAAACTCAAATTTTAACACATCAACTTCCTAATAGGTGCAACAGGCCGGACACAATACACATGCGCCTTAACGACACACAACGCACGAAATTCAAACATACTGTTAGTGTAACAGCTGCCCAAGTTGATGTCATCAATTTATTTAATCCCAACTGCTACACATACGACATCGACATATCAGTTGCCAGACATAGAAACGAACTTTTCAATTGTAGCTACTTAAATACATTTAGTGCCTTCCATCACTTCACAACCGTGCTTTTTTTGCCTCAAAAGCCGCGCCTTACCCTATTTTTCATACCCTGAACTTGACACGAATTAAGCAAAAACGAACAAACTCACCCGATAAATCTAAATTTTAGCAAGCGTCAATCAAAACCACGTAAGCACTTTGGACTTAAACAGAAAATCAAAGTCTGGGTGTTCGGTTTTGTAGCTGCGTGTTGAGCTTGGTAAACAAAACTACGCCAACACCGTTGACTTGAACAAAAACCAAAGTGGACTCATCCAGTTTTGTCGTTCTCGTTTGATCTGTGAAATCAAAAAACATCCTTAACCATGGATCCCAACCTAACCCTGAACTCTTTCACGGAAGGGGACACCAAAAGCACCTTCCTGGACACGGCGACCAGCGAACTGGACGTCAGGGTGTCCAGCGTGGTCCTGTGCTCTCTGGGCTCACCTCAGGAATCGGACACTCAGTCCCTCTACCGGTGGGTCCTGGTACTGCTTGATAGGTTAAGGTTAGGCTCTAAAGATCAACACAGTGTTTTAAAAGTTTTTTGTTTGGAATTCACTGATAGGTCAAGGTAGTGGTTTGAAGACCCGCGCTGTGCTTTAAAGGTCAACACAGTGTTTCAAAACTCATATTTTTTAGGGATTTCCTGATAGGTCAAGGTAGTGGTTTGAATTCCAACGCTGTGCATTAAAGGTCAACGCAGCTTTTTAATTGTCTGGGAAGTCCCTAAACTGGTTGGCCCTGGTACTACTTAATAGGTCAAGCATGCTGAGAAGGTCGACGTATGGTTTTAAAGGTCCGGGTTCCCCCTCTACCACTGGTTCTTGGCACTGCTTCACGGAGTGATCATTTGAGACCCAACGCAGTATTTTAAAGTTCCGGGCAATCCATTTACCGGCGGGTCTTGGTACTACTTTTAAGTATTTAAAATTTTAAGAATTTAAACTTTTGCTTAGACGTAATGCCAGGAAGAAAAGTGCAAAAATTTAACACATCGCAGATAATATGTATCAAGTCTTCATCAACGTCAGCTGTTCTGAACACAACATCGCCTACTGAAACCTCATAACATTATTTTTTTAAGCAATTGTAGTAAATAAGTTTTCATTTACATACCATGAATCATTTCATATTGTTGGAAGACGCCCTCTATTCCATGAATCATTCCATGAATCGTTCCATGAATCATTGCATGAACCATTTCAGGTTGTTGGAGGACGCCCTCTATTCCATGGATCATTCCATGAATCATTTCATATTGTTGGAGGATACCCTCGATTGTCCATTGCTCAAAATGTCTAGATTAACGAAACCGTGACATTGAGCGAGTGATGTATAGAACAATGAGTAAATAAGTTAGGTCAACTTCCGTGCAAGTAATCATGACAATGTACTATTCACACCTACCTTTAACCGAGAAACTGTGAGCGTGGCTCCCTTTTGTGCTCACGTCCTGGACTGGAGATGGGGTGGGGCACGCTGGGGGTCTGGGGATGTTCAAGTATACATTTATTGGCCGATTTATGGCCCGTTGTCTGCAGGTTCATCTTCAGCCTCTACAGCGTGTAAAGCCACTGCTGAGCATCCTGGTCGGCTGTTCAGGAACCGACTCATGTCGGTGAAAAGGGCGGGAGCACGCAGGGTTAACACCAGCTATCTATGGTCCCGGGGTGGGTGCCTGCCCAGGTGTGTGATGGGGCTTGGAAGTGGGGCCCTGTGTTCCAGCACTGTTCTGCACTTTTCAAACCCGGAATTAAAGCCAGAGGACACCCAGGGTCTGTGTGGGTATTTTAGGGGGGAAAAGCCAGAAGGGTGCCGCAGCGGCACGCCCAAGGTGCCCAGTTTATTAGGTGGAAAAGCCAGTAGGGTGCCAGAGAGCGGCACGCCCAAGGTGCCCAGTTTATTAGGTGGAAAAGCCAGTAGGGTGAGAGAGAGCGGCATGCCCAAGGTGTCCAGTTTATTAGGGGGAAAAGCCAGTAGGGTGAGAGAGAGCGGCACGCCCGAGGTGCCCAGGTTTATATGTATAGCCCAGGTAGGAACCTGGTCCCAGTGGTCAAAAACCCAGGTTGGCGTGCGCAGAATTGGTGTTGGCTTGGCGGGCTCCATGACCTTGCCTCTTGAACAGTTTGGGTGGGCATCCGCCATCGCTTAAAAAACTGACTAGACAATGCCTAAAATGAAATTGAATACAACGCTTACTAATGGAATGTTTGGTACACGAATTACAAATTTGGAAACTAACTACATATTCGAGGTAACAGCTCACATATGCGCTCGATAAAAACATTTCAATGAGCCTTTCCATTTGAGCTGATGATTGGAAGAGGTTCCTATAAGTATGAGATCATGAACAGCGAGTATTTGAACCATGAAAGAAATACATTTGAAATTCATTTATTGAACTACATTGGAAATTAAGTGATTCTGATGGAAAGCAGATGGTTGACAGGTTAATAGTATAAATGAAAAAAAAGGACTGATCAAGAATGTCTGCACGTAGAAATTCAAACACGTATTATTTTAGTTTATTTTCAAATGTATCTTAAATGTCCTTATACTGCCACTCGTTCTGTTGCTACCGGATTCCATGTTTTATCCGCTCTATTTTCGAAAGGATTTGGGATTGTGTTGATGAATTACAAAGGTTGTACATATGGTCATTAAGGAATAATAGTTATCAATGTAAGGTAAAGGATTCAAGCTATGTAAAGTAATACTGCTTCGGAAGATTAATCATGTGACACAGTGGGAGAAAACTTCATTGACAAAAGATAGACCGAGTGTGGTCTCGTGTGCCAGCGTGTGGGTGTCCTAAAGATAGGCAGAGTGGGGTCGCGTGTGCTAGCGCGTGAGGGTCTTTAAGATAGGCAGAGTATGGTCGCGTTTGCTAGCGTGTGAGTATCCTGAAGATAGGCAGAGTGTGGTCGCGTGTGCTTGTGTGTGAGAGACCTTAAGATAGACAGAGTGTGGTCTCCTGTGCTGACGTGTGAGTGTCCTTAAGATAGACATAGTGTGGTCTCGTGTGCTAGCGTGTGAGTGTCCTTAAGATAGGCAGAGTGTGGTCGCGTGTGCTAGCGTGGGTGCGTCCTTAAGATAGGCAAAGTGTGATCGCGTGTGCTAGCGTGTGAGTGTCCTAATTACGCGCTTATAATTTAAAGTTATAGGTCATACGTTTTTTTTTGTTGGTATAAGTGTACTTGTTAATCCAATATGCCAAAGTGATGAATAAGGCGTTAGTGCAAAAAACCTCTTTCCAGAAGTTGTGAGACAATTTTGAATTTTGTACAGTTCTGGATAGTTTGTTCTTCATTTTCAATTGGAAGACTCTTCAATTCTATCTGTGTTAATAATGCCAATCTTCCTCTTGGAAAATATCATAATCACGACTCATCGACATTTAGCGTAAACTTATTTGAAGTGAGCCAGTTTCAAATGTGTATTATAAACCGCAAATGGATATAGGGCACCATATGCTAGTGTTTACATATTCGTTGATGTAAACAAGGAAGAGAAACGTTCCAATGATCGGGCCTTGTTTGTTACAACTCACGAGGTGTTTTCTATCAAACAGGTGATATTTCATTCACCTCCTGTCACCTCCTGTCACTAGAATGTCGGTTTTGTCTTTATTTTAGAATATAGACAAATGTTAGCGATTTTGAGTGGATCGAGAAAAATTCCCTGCTGAAGTGATTTATTGACGAGTTGACTACCATCATCTCAGAGATTGCTCTAATTACCGAGGTTGCGATGTTGTCCCAGCCAGTGCGGCTACAATGTTTTTAACCATTTTTGATTGTTTCTTCTGCGTTCTGGTAAACATGTTTATAGGTTGTCTGTTTGGGGATTGCATTCTCTAAATAATGATCGAAGGGAAATTGTTTTTAATAATCGATTAAATAGGGTAATAGGCGCAATGTTGAACGAATTAATGCAAACATTTGGAATCATTTTTGGATCAGTTTCGACCTCATCATCAACAATAATTGAATCCAAATTGCTCATGTTATTTTTCCCAAAAAGGGAATAATAATTTTCCCGACTTCTTTGCTATTATCCTGGGAGGTTTCAAACAGATTTTGAATATGAATATACGCAATATTCATGTTTATGCGTGTGAAGAAACCTTTTGAATCGACGACGCGATCTGTCTGTTTTTTTAACAAGTCAACCCAGTGTCATCTACTGATTCTTAGCATGTTTGTGACGACGCTCTTATGTTGTTAGAGGGAAATGCGCTACGAACTTCTCAATTGAACTCTTAGGTACTGGTCAAAGCCTCCTTTTTTTAGTTTAAGTTGCTTTAAAGTTCAACGTTGTGTTCAAAAAGTATTAACAGTCCCTCTACCGGTGGGCCCTGAAACTCCCTGATGCGTTGAGGTGGTGCTTTAAATTTCAACGCAGGGCTTCAAAGGTCAACGCAATAATGCGAAGATCAACGCAGTGCTTTACTGGTTTAAGCTCTTGTTATTAGAACATTGGTACTGTTTGATAGGTTAAGATAAAGTTATAACGGTTAACTTAGGATATTAAAGCTTTGAGCTCTTGTTATTAGAACATTGGTACTGTTTGATAGGTTAAGATAAAGTTATAACGGTTAACTTTGGATATTAAAGCTTTGAGCTCCTGTTATTAGAACATTGGTACTGTTTGATAGGTTAAGATAAAGTTATAACGGTTAACTTGGGATATTAAAGCTTTGAGCTCTTGTTATTAGAACATTGGTACTGTTTGATAGGTTAAGATAAATTTATAACGGTTAACTTGGGATATTAAAGCTTTGAGCTCTTGTTATTAGAACATTGGTACTGTTTGATAGGTTAAGATAAAGTTATAACGGTTAACTTAGGATATTAAAGCTTTGAGCTCTTGTT
>SDVV010039351.1:0-10639 GCA_016164225.1 Gammarus roeselii | reverse complement strand
CCCCTCGCCTCAGCTCATCTCGGTTTGTCTCGAATCATTTCGGCCAGTTTCGGCTCGTCGCGACCAACTCGACTCGCCTCAACATGTTTCGACTGATCTCGACGCACCTCGACCAGCCTCGACGCGACCCACGCCCTCTGCGCCAGCAATCCGCGGACTGTAATGGTTAATTGTTCTTCTCATGCAACTCACAAACATTTTTCATTGTATGGGTTTTACAGCGCTGGGAGAGGGGAGCGAAGGTTCCAGGATTCAGAGGGGCTTCTAAAGGGTCCCCCAGTTTCTCAAAAGGGTCCTAAAGGGTCTCAAGGGTGTCCCAAGGGGCCCCAGAAAGGTCCAAGTGAATCCCCCCAAATCCACCTGGTCTCCCAAGTCCCCCGGGTTCCCGAAACCCCGGGTCCCCGAGTCCCGCGGGTCCCACGAAAACCTCCTCTCCCTGGGTCACCTTGTCTCAACCAACCTCGATACATATAATAATAATAATAACAAATTCAAAATTTATCATCATGAAAAAAGGGCAGAAAAAAATAATAGATCCCAAGCAAGAAGAAATAATAAAATACTAAAATAAAGTGTTAATGATCTACAAAATGAATAATCATCCATCCACCCCAAGTCGTGGAGTACTAAAGATGAAAGCTGTACATAAGGCGGCCGAGGCTGTTTCTGACGTCATGTTTGGCAGAAGGGTGCAGTCTTTCAGTCTGTCTACATGGGTGCCGAAAACTGGGTGTTTCGAGCACTGATATGGAAGTATAGTCGTTCAGGTGACTACTAGCGTTCATTTTCCCTAACCAAAAATATTGAACAAAGGAAATAAACAACAATAAAATGAATATTTTTTTCTCAGTGTCACACAGAAAAATAAATACAGAAAAATATAATTCCCTCTTTCGTACGAGATGAATTTGTCGACCATCCTCGCGCAAAACTCATCAGCAAACTAAGTGCAATTAGTGGGCACATGCTCCGTTAGCACAAGTAATCAGGAAATTATGGTATCATAATATGCACAGGTCATATCGTTGTACTGAATACATTTCTACACGCATAAATGATACAATACACTTACAACTTACACATTTTGTAGCTAACAAATATTTTTTACTTAGTTCAATGTCATGTACAGTTTGTACAGTGAGGAATATCACCATGAAAGGAGAAATGACAAATCGAGTGACTATGATGACTTCATCCGTCATGTCGTCAGCCGGCCGGAATGGTCAGCACTCACCGTCTAATGACGGTAGAAGGGTACATCATGTGCAGCTCTATGGCAGCCGTTGAAGGGCAGGTGCAGGTATTGTCAATTTGACGTGCGGTCTAAAAACGGCGCGGACAGTAGTGAGTTCACAAATGGTGTTGAGTGGTGACGTTGCCCATTCAGAAGCGTTGCCAAGAACGATTGCAGCTTGTATTTCGTGTGATAGCCTTGAAAAAACTGTGCTTGCTGCTTCACATCGCAGCAACCAATAATAGAGTAACGGTAGCTTTGCATGTCTGTGTGATGGACTGTAACGACAATGTGGCAGCTTTCCGTTAGCTATGCGTTTGAAGCAGTCAATTGAAAATGCCCACATTGGCACAGATTGGCCTTTGCGGTCAGCCGCCCCATACAGTGCTACGCCAGCAAAATCAATCACCATTGCCGCATCACTGACACCGACTGACAGTTCAACACATGGCAAAAGATTGACACTCACTTTATAGAAGGTAGTTTCTTTATCTAAACATAAAAGTGATGCAGGACACCCGAGCAAAACTACCAATCTTTGGTGAACTCTGATAAGGTGAAAGTGTGCATTGCATTGATCCATGTTCGGGTGCTAAATTATTGTGGGATCGAAGAACAGGATCGGGTACCAAACAGAAAAGGGAATCGACGGCTCGGCAGTTTACGACAATTGACCCATATGACTTCTATTTACCTACGGCAACATGCTAGCTACATCGCAGTTTACTGTTAACACTCAAAAAACGTGATATTCAAACAAGACGTAGAATTTGATTTTTTTTGGTAATTCTACTCTGTAACGCCGATAACTAACAGAATTTACTGAAAAATTCAGCAACAGATTGATTCAAGCCACAAACGCATTAGATTTTGGTCAGTTCGACTGTTGCTGTAGTTTCCGTAAGTTGCAAAACAAATGGCTAAAATGAGACTTACAAACAGAATTAAGTGATGATTGTTCCCTATACATCCGAACAAAATAAGAATTCGACTCTGAGAAGCCATACAACAATTGTATTTGGCGCTGCATACCGAACGAAATCTTTCTTAGGTTTCATTAACAATTGATCAAGTATAATTTAATTCCTTGTCAGGGATCAACAATTAAAAAATTTCATTTTGTTACGTTATATTAAGTTGTACTTCAATAAATTTTTGAACTAAACACACGATGCAAATGAAGTAAATAAAAGTCAAGCAAATTCAGGTGGGAGAGAAAATACGAGATTAGTGAAGGGTGAAGAAGAAGGCAGTCTGAATGGAAATAAGGGTCTTCACCCCACCCCCTCCGGTTGGGCCGGCACTTTGTGCGGCTCTGGAACCAAACTGATGCCTAGGAGGGGGTATATTATGTAAAGATACATTATTTTCCAGTGCATATCTCTACTCTGTACTAGTATTTCCATTCTGACGTTCTAGTCCTGTTCTGGGTCACGTTCAGCATCGCCTATTCCAGTACGTTGGCAGCCGAGGAAAGAGAGATTTTAATCGAACAATTAAACAACACCTGTTATTCATCTTGACCAGTCCCTTCGAAGTCGCGTATCCTTGGATATTTCATCTGGGTTTATCAACGAACTATTCTGTCTAAGACTGATGCCAAAAACTTGCTCTCTGAAATCATGAATTATCATATCATAGACAGATATGCACAATAACTGGCTCAAAGTAATCGCTGAGATATGAAGGAGCATTTTACTGTTGATTGCAAATAATAATTACAGTACACTTATGTGATGATTCAAATAACAGTTGCTTGAATAAACACGATACATCAGAGCCAAGTGTGACATACTGCTAATATCACACACAAAAGAAACCTGGTAAACAAGACGATATTGGAAAACCGATTCAATCCACATTATTTCACCAAAACTTTCAGCTGTGGCATTTCAATATACACGTGGCACTTGGACAATAATACTGCTCTACATTTTCATGTGTGCCTTAGGTGCTCAAGAATATTTGCCCTCAGCCCCTGCTGAAAGGCAACTGACGAGTGTATTTGCAATTCATGTTTTGCTAAATGTAGTTTTTGAATTACACATCAGGAAAATTGATTTGATTTGAGCCTCGTTTCCACCGGAGCCTCAACGTGAGTCATAATAGGCTCCCCCATAAGGTGCGACCGTCATTGATTCAGGTAAGTTTGCACGGCATCGCGTGCGAAAATATTAGTATTGCCAATTTGATTTGATCTGATTTGGGCCTCATTTCCACCAGAGCCTCAACGTGAGTCATAATGAGCTCCCCCGTAGAGCGCGATCGTCGTTGATTCAGGTAAGTTCGCACGGCCTCGCGTGCGAAAATATTAGTCATGTCGATATGAAGTCAGTACATATTTCAATTGTGGCATATTCGCGTACTAGCGCGTACGAGAGAGTAATGAGTTATTGCGTATCTTCGTAAAATGTGTTGTTATTTCTGTGCGTAATGGGGTGGAGAGACCACCTCACTTGCACAGGTGTTTGGGGTTTAGACAGCTTCGTATAGTCAGGTGTGTTTTCCGAAAGCGATAAGCTTTTTACGGTAGGTTGGGTCCGTGAGAAGGCTTTGTAGGTCGCACGGGGGATTTAGAAACGCTCGCCGGGTCGCCGCGAGTGCGCTGCAATCCATCAGTAAGTGTTTCACGCTGATAGCCACTTGGTGGCAACAGGGGCAAGGTGGCGCGTTTGGTCCTATGTCGACATCCATCAAGTAGTTGTGAGTTATCCACGTGTGTCCCGTGCACAAGCGGTTGATAAACACTTGGTCTTTTCTGTTGGTGAACTTTGTTTCCATTTCACCTCTTTGTGCACCAAGGGAGGGAATGTAGCTACAAACGGAAAAGGGGGGACGGTGGAGGGATCTTCTAACTCAAAACATATTCACACGAAGGGACAAATGAAATTTGGTGGTTAGCGGGGACACCGCGGGAAGGCGGGTGAGCCTGGGATACCCCCAGGGGGTATCCCTCCGAGGTGCCTTATTGTTCTCGCTCTAAAGAGATGATAGTCGATCTCTCCAATTAAATTGAAAACTTCAACCTTTGCGAGACGATATTCGGTCTTGGAGAGATATTCGGCTCAGAGCGGTGACCGGCTCTAATTTTGATATCGCAAAAAAAAAGTTTCTATACCCTGGAAACTTGTAAACTTTGGAGCTTGAACGCGAAGAACAGTATGCGATGGTGTTTTCAAACTCACTTGTCACTCATTGGTTACGATACTGCCTCTGCGCAAAACTGGAAAATTGATTTTTGATATTTATGATATGTATTCCGCCGGTATCCACCGTATTGATTGATCAGATTAGATTAGAGTGTCAAGGCTTTCTAGTGCACTGGAGTCAATGTCCTTCTGGCACCGAACTATTGAGTGATCAGGAAAGCTTCATTGAATGTCGCTTTGACTATCTAATGCAGATCATATTGGGAGCAACTTAGAAAGTTTCTTCTGTACCGAATTGGTACACATAGCATCAGTCGATCAACAATTAACCGATACCAGAAATCTAGTAAGTCCACAATTGAATTATGAAGCCGTCGGGGAACATAGTCGTTGGGTGTGGAGTTCGCATAGAGTACAATTTGAGAAAAACATTAGTTAGGCACTCACGGCGGCACCGGAGACTTTGTTAACTACACATGTATAGTTAAAGAAGGCACTTTTAAAAGGTTTTGCGCATATGCAAAGTGAAAAAACAGAGCATACATACCATCAGTAAAAATCCGTCAAGGCTAAATCCAGAAATTCAACGAGAGGATTCGCACAAATCGAGGAAGAAAAACTAAGAATTATAGAGAGCCCACAGGTAGGTTGAAATGGAGCCAAGGAAAAGAAACAATGCAAGAAGAAGACGCAGCTACCTCAGATTATTCTCGTAGGCCTGATGAAGTTTATGTTAAAATTTTAGTCAGCATGCGAAATGTAAAGTAAGTTTCGTATATTAAGAAAATATATCTGGGACATTTACTTATTCAATTAGGAATGCCTGAGTTACTACATTAGAGAAGTTTTATTTCTTCCAGTACTATACAAGACCTTTTACAAAAATTTAACATTACATAAATTAAAATCACACATGCAGCGTCATAATTCAAAATGAAGTCAGGCAATTAAACTCAAATTGAATCATGCAATTCGGCACTATCATTATTAATAATATATGGATTTAGAGCTGCATATAATAGTTTTTTCTACGTTATTACCGATAAACTGTGGATGTGGTCAACGACAATGACTATATACAAAATCAGTGCTATGGTACAGTTCATGTTCAACGACGCAAACTGACAGAATACAGACGTCACAAACAAGACAATTCAACTGATTGAGTTCATTTCGGTGGAGTTCTTAATCATGTTTCTGATATCAGTGGGACTATGGGACTCGTCGGAGGAACTTTGAGGAGCCTTCATAGAATCTCCCCTAATCTGAGGGGTCTGTAGGGGTTTAGTGCTGGGTGTGGTGCAGTTCAAATAAAGTCGTGAGTCTTTGGAGGCAGAATCATTTGGCTGTCTAGATGATGTTGCTGCAGAAGTATCATTTAATTTGGTATCTACTGACTCTTCAGACAAGGAATTTCTAAAGGAAGAAGCAATACTTCTACTGCTACTTATACTTTCAGAAGAAATTTGATGCACTCTGTTAGGTTGTTGTTGTTTACTGTCATTGGGGGTGTGTGAGTTTCTTAGCAGGTTTGAATCTGCCTTGCTGTCTGTCTTTGAATCCGAAATGCCTTCCTGTTCTCGAACCTCATTCAAAACAGAATTTCCCTCATCTTCTTCCTTGAGGTTACTAATGTTCTGTTGCGCAGGGTCCTTCTTCCTCTGCAGGTGTTGTATCTCGAGTGTGGACATCAATTTGATGAGGTTGTCAAGGCCCAGCAAATACCCGTCCTCGTGTGAGCCTTCAATCCAAGGCGCTCTGTGGGTGATGGACACGTTTCCCGGTAGGGGGATGCTCTTGGCAAAATCTATGAGCCACACCTCGGCCGATTTTTCGTTGTGGACGAATAATAACGAGCTGCCGATAAGCTGAAACAAAACAAATAAGGATGAGTAATCTTCAGGGACCACGATGAATTATAACTTAATAATGATTTTAAAATGTTACATCTCTCAGAGATACATTTTGCTTGCGTCAAAGTCTATGTAAGCCTCACCTCGTGGGACATGAAAAATTTGGATGACTCGAGGGTGGTCCGGATGTCCTTCAATCTCTTCAAGTAAGCTCCCTGAAACATGAAAGGACTAATTAAACTTCGAAAATCAATGCTAGATACTGGAAAAACAATGGAGTTGTATTAGTTGAAGCTAGACCTATGTAAGCATCTATGCATGTATAATATGTTGGTTCATACCGTGACTTCTCAAAGAAATGCACCGATACAATCAATAGCTTCCTGTCATAAATCTTCAATTAAGAGACATTATCAAAAAAAAAGGCGGATTCAGGAATGCAGCCTTGAGGATGAAGAACCAATGACAGGTACTACCGGTTACAAAGATAGAGACCTTATATTTTATTTTGCGTTTTATTTAAACTTTATTTAAATCAAATTGTACGTAGTTGGGTTAAATTTTTCTGGTTGTATGTTTACAGCCAAATGTCTGGAGGGAGACCATATATGTAAATCCATACTATAAAACATACAATCACGGTGAAGGAATGTCGTAAACAAAACGCGAAATTAAAAATAAGGTCTCTATCTTTGTAACCGATAGTACAAGTGTCTGGGCTAAGCTTACGTCGCGCCATTTCCAGCAACACAAAGCCAATATATGAAGAAAGGACGCAGATGATGACTGCGGGCGATTAACAAATCTTCCCATTGCTCGCCTGCGCGTGAGGGTGTAGATGGGTACACTAACTGCCAGTATCTAAACAATAGTTCATTTTTTGGATTATCAGGTTCCTACCTAGGCTAAACCAACCTAACTGAGTAACTCCCAGAGCATAATTCCCTCTTTGACATGGCTACACAGAGCCTCGTAGGGTAGAGTCGTAGCCTACGCTGATCACACCCACTCCTTCACCTGTTCGTGGTCATAGCAGTTACCAAACCCCTGCCACTTCCTCACCTCTCTGTGGTCGTAGCGATTAGGCGATTAGCAGCCCCCTCACTTTCTCTCCCCGGTCGGTGGTCGTAGCCATAGGAACCCTTCCAACCCCTTCACCGGTCAGTGGTCTAAACCATAATGGAACTTCTGCTACACCCTTACAAGTGCGTGGTCGTAGCCATTGACGAACCCCTCTCTCCCACTCACAGGTCCGTGGTCGTAGCCATTAACTAACCCCGCGCATCTCCTCACTAGTGCGTGGTCGTAGCCATTAACGGGCCTCTCCCACCCCCTCACCGTTGCGTGGTCGTCACCATTAACGGGCTTTTCCCACATCCTCACCTTTGCGTGGTTGTAGCCATGAACGACCTCACTCTCCCTTCTTCACCAGCCCGTGATCAGAGCATGGCCATTGACGACCCCCTCCCACCCCTCATTAGTCTGTGATCGCAGCCATCGACGATCCCCTACTACCCCCTCACCGGTGCGTGGTCGTAGCCATTAACGAAGGCTGCAAGAGCGGTCAACACCTGCTCCTGCGACCGCGTGGTCTTGAAGTCTTTACTCGAAGTGCCGTCACTCTTCTTTACGCCCTCGATGCGGAAGCCGAGAGTGGCCGTCGAGGAGATTGTCTCTCGCCACACCATGTAGCTGCAGAGACCCCAAACAGGTCAGTAACACGTGTGGCTCTTACAATACTACACGGTGCCTGCCATGACTATGGTAGGTAGGTATTGTAACTAATCGTGTACATAGATTTTGATTTATCGACATTGTTATACTTAGTTTTAGCGTTTAATCGGAAATCCTTGATGTCAGATTAGGAGTAGGTAAGTAAAACGTCGTAATTTGTTACAGACATTTTCGGCTGATGTGTCGATCGATCTTACATAGCATTAGCAAGTATATATCATACAATGCTAGCTTCCCTCTGATGACAATTCAACTGCCGTAGATATATAACGATCATGTCTCTCAGCATCGTGATATTTGTAAAAAACATGATTAGTTAACAGATTTATTCATGAAAATTAGGATTAAAGGTGTAATCCAATAAAATTCCCAAGAGGCGTCAGATTGTTTACACATGACCTACCTACCGTACGACAAATATCCCCAGCCGATGGACATGGTGGTAGGATTGTTGGTATTAGCGTTACTTATTGCCACTACATAGCTTCCTCTTGTAGCAGCCATGATTAGATTAGAGTGACGAAGCTTTCTACGGCGCTGAAGCCAGCGTCCTTCTGGCTTCAAACGTCAAACCAGCAACAGTGCTTCATTGAGCTTTAGACTATATTTACTAAGTCAGAGTTATTGGGTTTACTACAGCGTAAAGTCAATGTCCTTTACGCAGCGAGTGTCTAAGGTATGCCCGTGTGCCACAGGAGGTACATCAACTTCTAAAATGCAGAGGCACTCAACCCACCCTGCTTTAGAGCCTCAAGGATTCGCCGTCGTCCTTAAGATACCGGGGGCAATGCGCCCCCAATACCTGCTGCTGTGGTAGGTGAAAAAAAGACAGGGAACGGGAATACCATGCATGATATCTACAGTCAGTGTATGGAATCTCAAGCATGAGAACAGCAAAAAATGGAAAGAAGAAAAACAGGGAGTCATAGAAAAAAGTTACACAGAAAAGGAGAAAAGTTTGAATTTGTGTGTGTTTGTGTGTAAGTATGTGCGACAACTATTGTGAGAGCTGTTTGAGGGAGTTTGAGATAAGTTGATGTAAATTTCAAATAAACATAAGATGCAAATGAGAAAAATAAAAAGTAAGCGAATTCAGGATGGGAGAAAATGGAGAGTTAGTGAAGAGCAAAGAAGAGGGGAGTTTGAAAGGGAATTAGAGTGTTCACCCCTCTGGTTGGGCCTAACATATGCCTAGAGAAGAGAGGGGAGGAGCTACCATGAATCTTATTTCTAGGCAACATATTGATGAAGAGTTGTAAAGCAGGCAACATACTCTCTATCAAACTAATCATAATTCAAAATTATTATTGTGAATAGAATTGGAGATCCCTTCCTAGTCTTACAATCTAGAAAGTCTAGTGGTATGGGATTCGTATTATTAGAATGTTTAGTTAGAAATCTTTTGCTTATCAGGACAAGCTTAATGCACCTCTTTTTTCTCAGTTTACCACTAGGACTCTAATGTATTACAATTCTGAGGGAGGGAGTAAGATGGAAACACAGTGTATTGCCCTCAGTTTTTTTCATTATGACCTGGAGGTACAATGCTTAACAAATGTTGGCTATGAGTTCAATGATTCGTGGATCGAATCAAACTCTTTTGGACCTACGAAAGCCTTGAAGCCCTCACATGGTCTCGCATCCCGTCCTCACCGTGGCTTAGTGACAGCCTGCGCCCTCTGCTCAGCCTCTGACGGGGCGAGAGGGTCGATCTGGATCATCTTCTCGTACATGTCCTGCGGAAAACATCGCGGTTGGTGGATTGGCTACTATAGCTAAGGAGCCAATTGAATTAGGAAGAGTGATGTTGACAGAGCAATGCCTGGTAGATATGTTCTCTGCCCATTAACTACGCTTCTCTAATATCTTATTTTTTTCTATCTCAAACAGTCGATGAAAAAATCTCAATTTTATATTGCCGTGCTATATATTTTTCCTCAGAGACGTAAGTTCACCTTGCGCAGCTTAGGCTTTTCTCTGGCCTTAGCAAGCTCCTCCTCCAGGTAGGTCCTCACACCCATCTTTATGTCCATGACACACGGGGCTGTGAAGTCGCTCAACAGGTCCTGCAGCTGGAGGTACTGCTCTTGGTCGCCGCTCTCCACCTGGACGCAAACATACAACGTTAGTTCATTGCTTCCGCTCACTCTTCTCTAACCGACAAATGCGTAAAATGAGCAATCAATAATCAACTTCTTGCCGCTTTCCAAGATTGAAAACTTGTCATTAGTACATCATCTCGTCCATCACTCGGTCAAGGTGTAGGGCATTTTTAATCAGCTAGTTCCTGCTCGTTGCTTCGGATCGGCAGTGTGACTTAGGTTTTGATTTGATTTGATTTGAGCCTCATTTCCACCAGAGCCTCAACGTGAGTCATAATAGGCTCCCCCGTAGGGCTCGATGATTATTGATTCCAGTAGGCTCGCACGCCTAAGTGCGCGAGGAATAAACGAAACAACGCTTTCAACGTTAGAAAAAATGTGAAAATTTTAGCAGTGTCAGACGCACGCTAGTGCGCAAAAGAAAAAACGCTTTCTCGAAACGGACCTCCGCTTCCAATCCTTTAGAACATTACGTTTGATACGTACGCACCCTAGTGCGTAGAGGTAGCATCTTCGAGATTAGAACAAGATCAGCGGCCACACGGGCAATAACAGCTCCGACAGCAA
>SDVV010039350.1:0-10639 GCA_016164225.1 Gammarus roeselii | reverse complement strand
ACTGCTCAGTGTGCCACGCAAACAGCACTAGCATTGCACACGCGTACAGCGCTGCTCAGTGTGCCACGCAAACAGCACTAGCATTGCACACGCGTACATCACTGCTCAGTGTGCCACGCAAACAGCACTAGCATTGAACACGCGTACAGCGCTGCTCAGTGTATCACGCAAACAGCACTAGCATTGCACACGCGTACAGCGCTGCTCAGTGTGCCACGCAAACAGCACTAGCATTGCACACGCGTACAGCACTGCTCAGTGTGCCACGCAAACAGCACTAGCATTGCACACGCGTACAGCGCTGCTCAGTGTTCCACGCAAACAGCACTGCCCAAAGTGGGCCACGCAAACACAAACCGCAGTGGATCAAATGTGTCACGCGCACAGAAACGATGTTCAACAAATTGTGCCACGGAAGCAACACTGAAAAAACTATCCCATGCACGCACAAACAGCACTGCGAAAAGTGTCTCACGCATGTACAAACAGCACTGCGAAAATTGTCTCATGCATGCACAAACAGCACTGCGGAAACTGTCTCAAGCATGCACAAACAGCACTGCGGAAACTGTCCCATGCACACACAAACAGCACTGCTGAAACTGTCATTCACACACAAACAGCACTGCGGAAACTGTTTTATCCACACACTAACAGCACTGCGGAAACTGTTTTATCCACACACTAACAGCACTGCGGAAACTGTCTCATGCACATAAACAACACTGCGGAAACTGTCTCATGCACATAAACAACACTGCGGAAACTGTCTCGTGCACATAAACAACACTGCGAAAACTGTCTCATGCACACACAAACAGCACTACGGAAACTGTCTCATTCACACACAAACAGCACTGCGAAAACGGTCTCGTGCACACACAAACAGCACTGCGGAAATTGTCTCATGCACACACAAACAACACTGCGGAAACTGTCTCATGCACACACAAACAGCACTGCGGAAATTGTCTCATGCATACACAAACAGCACTGCGGAAACTGTCTCGTGCACACACAAACAGCACTGCGGAAACTCATGCACACACAAACAGCACTGCGGAAACTCATGCACACACAAACAGCACTGCGGAAACTGTCTCATGCACACACAAACAGCACTGCGGAAATTCTCATGCACACACAAACAGCACTGCGGTAACTCTCATGCACACACAAACAGCACTGCGGAAACTGTCTCATGCACACACAAACAGCACTGCGGAAACTGTCTCCTGCACACGTCAACAACACATCAACTGTGCCATGCCCACGCGAACGGCACAACGCAAGCCATGACACTCAAACTGTAGACACTATGCGACGTTAACGAACACACATACACGCAACTAGCTCTACACTAACAACGCCACACAAACAACGCCAAGCAAACACCTCTACACCCACAACGCCACGCGAAAAGCTCAACGCCAACAATGCCACGCAAACCGCTCAACACAAACAACGCCACACGAACAAAAAAGTATACAAACTGTAGCTAAAAGACACAAACAACACTACGCACACACACGCCGCACAACACAAACTGTAGCTAAAAGACACAAACAACACTAAGCACACACACGCAGCACAAGACAAACTGTAGCTTAAACACCCTACAACACTACGCACACACACGCAGCACAACACAAACTGTGCCAGGCTCAGCCAATGTCACGAGTTACCGGCGCTGGATCATTGAATTGAGGCCCCAGACTCCCCCAAACGGGACCGCCTCAACACTTCAGGGCGTCCCGCTTCAGCTTGTGCATTGCTGCACTCGGCCAAGGTGAGTAGCGTGGGAGCAGTGGTCGAGTGTAGCAAGTGGAAAACTTGCGACCACGACGACCCGTTCAGTCAAACCACTTCCTGGACTGGACGCAAGCGCGCGCGTGTTTGCGTGCGTGTGTATGAGGTATGTGAGTATATGCGCGACCTCTGCAAACGGGTTCATTTGAATTTCATCCTCTCTTCAGATAGCTGCAGCTTTTATACTCCTACGGATACCTGGTGCCATACGCCATGCCTGGTGTCAAACTGATACCTCGTTGATACGCTAAAAATAATCCCAAAAAACTAATCCGAGATAATTTTTTAGTTCAATTTCGGGAAAAAAATCCAGAATCTGTAATAGGTCCTATTGAGAAAGATATTGGTGAGCGAGCAACGGACGACACTAAAACAAGTGTCATACTTAACCAATACTCTTGTTCGGTATTACCGTTAGAGAATCAAGCTACTCCCAATCATCAGGATATCAGCGGAAAGACAAATTGAAGCCAACAGCACAACGATTTTTTTCCCAGCTGACGTTTTCAATACATGGATAAATTGAAAGTCACAAAATCTCCAGGTTTAGACCAAGTTCATCCCAGAATACTGAAAGAGACTACGAACAAAATCGACAGACATTTATCCAGCATTTTCACCCAATCTCTCAGAAATGGCCCTTGCCACTCTCAATGAAAAGATACCAACATTACCCTTATTAAAAAAAAGGACAAAAAGTACAATTAGTCTCACCTCAGTCATATGTAAATTGATCGGAAGTTTGATGACGGATAAAATTACAGAATTCTTATAATCAAACAAGTTGATAGGTGATTCTCAGCATGTCTTTCGACATAATTGATCCTGACTTACAAACCTGCCTATTTTTTTTCAAAACATAATTAGAATTCACGACGCAAAACCTCCGATAGATATCGTTTAACTCTACTTTTAAAAGGCCGTCGATTGAGTCTCTCACAAACGCTTCGTTAGTTAATTGCAGAACATCGTATTCGAGGCAGGTAAATAACTGGATAAAATAATGGCTCACGGACACTCGGCAGTGAGTCGTACTTAACAATTGGGGTAAAGTTACAAGCGAGGTGCCAGTGTTAGGTCCAGTTCTCTTCATAATATTCATGACCAATCTCGATAGCAACGTACTCTCGCCCATTAGCAAGTTTTCAGACGATATTAAGCTTGAATGAAAGGTGCAAACCAAACTTGAGTTTGAGCAAATTCAATTACACTTGAACAACATTGATGATCGGTCAGAAAAGTTCGAGATGAAATTCGATGTCAACAAATGTTAAGTTATGCACATTTGTCTTCATAACCCTAAGCACGAATAATCAATGTACGGAAAGAAACTGATTCCTGTCACCGAAGAGAGAGACCTTGTTGTCATCAACAGTAACGACTTGAAAAGTAGCAAGCAATGTGACGATGCCGCCAAAAAAAAGGCAATGAAATGTTGGGCATGATATCTCGCACAATTTCATATAAGAGCAGGAACAGTATTCTTAAATTATATAATACATTTGTAAGACCGCACCTTTAGTAATCCGTCCAATTCTGGTCTCTATACCTAAGAAAAACGTGATTAAATTAGAGATGGTTCAACGTATAGCTAACAAATTTATCCCTTCGCTGCGCACTAAATCGTAAAGAAGACAGACTAGGTGAACTCAACCTTTATTCGCTAGAGAAGCGTCGAGTCAGAGGTGACATGATCGAAGTGTGGAAGATTAAAAAGAGTTAGGAAAACTTTGAGCGAGCGAGCCTTTACAGCCTAGATGCGAACGGAGTGACCAGGAATAATGGATACTACAAAATCGTTGGCAAGTGTTTCACACCAGATACCACGTGCAATTTCTTCACGTATAGAGTTGTCGGGGATGGAACAGACTTCCCGCGGAAGTTGTAAATAGTGATACAATCGAAACGTTTAAGTCACGGCTCGGCAAATTCTATCAAAATGACCGCTAAATAGCTCCCAGCTATAGCACCCTTACCAGAATATTCGTTCAATTTGTGTCCGGCATTGGCACTAGCACAGTAAAAAAAGTGCCCGGCATTGGTACCTGCTTGTTGCAAAACGGTGTCTAGCAATGATACCGGTCAGCATTGGTTTAACGAGAAATGAAACTGTGACAATCTCAGATCAACATCGTGGGTCAGTGGCTTTCTCTTCAGGTTTGATTTGAGTTGTTTCGAGTATCATCGGTAAATGCCATTTCCTTCAACAACTTTTCCCTCACTTGAGCTATTAAAACAGAAAATACAGACACATGATGCTCTCTTAAACGTTCTACTTCAGAACAATTCTGCTTACTTTTAATAGGCAAGCTCGTTTGGGCCAAAAATCCTGTTGTCTTCTCACCCTGTAAACACTTGTTAACTTCAATTATTGCTGCATCCAGACTACAAAACATTTGTTTACCCGTCGTCATCTGAGCCAGTCCACGTCATCACCCTATTTTCTTCCCAGGATCATTACTTTAATAATTAGGATGTTTCAATTACAAAGTGTCTTTGAACGTCGCATTCTGTACGGTGTCGTTGACGGATGCTGCTAAGTGTTCTGTACGTCGTCGTTGGCGGATGCTGTTATGCGTTCAGTACGCCGTCGTTGGCGGATGCTGCTATGCGTTCAGTACGCCGTCGTTGGCGGATGCTGCTATGCGTTCAGTAGCAACGTCGCAACACAGCAATTGGGCGGTTATTGCTTAATGTAGGCCAAATAAAATTAGTGAAATATGTTCAGAGGCCGCTGCTATCCGAGACCCTTATTATCAACACAGGAAGAAGTTAATCCTGTCGTCATTCGAACTCTTCAAGGCAACGATAACAAAAATATCTGGATGCATCAACAAGATGATCAACCTAAGACAAAATCGAATATTTTTCGCATTTGCACTTAGGATAGATACTGTTTTCTTGGTAACGTTCTACCGCCAATAAACATTTTTTTGTTGATAAATAGCTTTGCGGATCAACACAACATCCTCGGACAAATCAGTTTCCAGTGGCAATTAGTGATTCCACATCACTTTCTAGTGTCAATTAGTGATTCCACATCACTTTCCAGTGGCAATTAGTGATTCCACATCACTTTCCAGTGGCAATTAGTGATTCCACATCACTTTCCAGTGGCAATTGGTGATTCCACATCACTTTCCAGTGGCAATTGGTGATTCCACATCACTTTCCAGTGGCAATTGGTGATTCCACATCACTTTCCAGTGGCAATTAGTGATTCCACATCACTTTCCAGTGGCAATTAGTGATTCCACATCACTTTCCAGTGGCAATTGGTGATTCCACTGAGAACTCGTGCTCCACGCACACAATTTCCACTAATCAATATCACAACGTGATAAGTGACATTTTCCTTTAGGACTATTTCCCTTCGAAGATTATCGCTTTCGCTGACAAACAGTCTATTCTCGTAGTGCAAATAAATAAGTAGTCGTTTCAGGCACGAACAACTCCTTCAGCTAGAAAACTCTTATTTTGCCAACTGGTAGTTTTAGCAACATATTCTTCCAGATGATGAACAGCAGTGCCTTCCACCCTAATACGACAGCTCTTCATCATTCTCAGAGAGGAACCATGAGCCCTCGTCTCTTCTCCCCTCGATTAACCTCGTACTTTATTCTATTATATTCATGTCAATTTTTCACGATGTTAGTCGATCAATGGCCTGTCTAATATACCTAATTTATTATTCACGGATTATGGCAATGAGTGTCAGTTTTCATTACTTAGAAAAAGGAATCCTCTTTCCTCTTTCCCAATTCACTCCCCAACGCCTCCCACCCTTCGTGCGCCTTCCCCTCTCCGTGACCCGGCGTCCGCAACCACAAGCTGTTCAGGATATGACCCAAAAACGGGTCTGGCTCCGGTCTTTGCTGTTGTTGTTGATGGTATTCCTGGCAGTGACGGGGATGTCTCTAGAACCAAGGCAAGGTCTGGGCTAAATAATGTATCTAACAACATTTACAATGTATTTTGTCCCATTCTACCGCACGGAACCTGGTAAACTGAATACAAACGTATTTAGTTAGTCATGCGCAGAGTAGTGAGTCCGGCTGGTGTTGAAGGAGGCTTCGACGGCAAATGCTGATAGTGAAGTGTTGCTGTTAGTAGTTACGCTATTAGGCAGGCGGTTTGTTCAACGAATAGTTGTTTTTGATGATGCAGATCCTTACGAGGTATTTGTGCTGGCCTTTTACTGTTCTCGTTAACTGGTGCTGATGATAGATTGGCATTTAAACTGACCTGGAAATATCTGCAGCTCTCTCAATGTGCTGACCTGACAGTATCTGCAGCCCTCTCACTGTGCTGACCTGACAGTATCTGCAGCCCTCTCACTGTGCTGACCTGACAGTATCTGCAGCCATCTCAATGGGTCGACTTGTTAGTATCTGTAGCATCGATACTGTGCTGACTTGACGGTATCTTCAGAACTCCCACTCGGCTGACCTGAAGTATTTTGCAGCCCTCTCACAGTGCTGACCCGACAGTATCTATGGAACACTCTTTGTGTTAACCTGACTATCTGCGGCATTCTAACTGTGCTGACCGGACACTCACTGCATCACCCTCACTGTGCTGACCTGACACTATCTGCAGCACTCTCGCTGTGCTGACCTGACAAAATCTGCAGCACTGTCGCTGTGCTGACCTGACAAAATCTGCAGCACTGTCGCTGTGCTGACCTGACAAAATCTGCAGCACTGTCGCTGTGCTGACCTGACAAAATCTGCAGCACTCTAGCTGTGATAACCTGACAGTGTCTGTACCAATCTCACTGTATTGATAGGACACTAAGTGCAGCACCCTCACTGTGCTGACCTGACAGTATCTGCAGCCCCCTCACTGTGCTGACCTGACAGTATCTGCAGCACCCTCACAGTGCTGACCTGACAGTATCTGCAGCACCCTCACAGTGCTGACCTGACAGTATCTGCAGCACCCTCACAGTGCTGTCCTGACAGTATCTGCAGCACCCTCACAGTGCTGACCTGAGAGTATCTGCAGCATCCTCACAGTGCTGACCTGACAGGAACTGCAGCACCCTCACAGTGCTGACCTGAAAGTATCTGCAGCACTCTCACAGTGCTGACCTGACAGTATCTGCAGCACCCTAACAGTGCTGACCTGACAGTGTATGCAGCACCTTCACTGCTAACCTGACAGTATCTGCAGCACCCTCACTGCTGACCTGACAGTATCTGCAGCTCCCTCACTGCTGACCTGACAGTATCTTCAGCTCCCTCACTGCTGACCTGACAGCATCTGCAGCTCCCTCACTGCTGACCTGACAGTATCTACAGCACCCTCACTGTGCTGACCTGACAGTATCTGCAGAACCCACACTGTGCTGATCTGACAGTATCTGCAGCACCCACTCTGTGCTGACCTGACAATATCTGAGGCACTCTCACCGTGCTGACCTGACAGTATCTGCAGTACCCTCACTGTGCTAACCTGACATTATCTGCAGCACTCTTACCGTGCTGACCTGACAGTATCTGCAGTACCCTCACTGTGCTACCCTGACATTATCGGCAGCATTCTCACCGTGCTGACCTGACAGTATCTGTGGCACCCTCGGTGTTGACCTGACATTATCTGCAGCATTCTCACCGTGCTGACATGACAGTATCTGCAGTACCCTCACTGTGCTAACCTGCCAGTATCTGTAGCCAGCCTGCGATGTGGAACACTCTGGAAGGCTGAACGCAGAGGAACAGCAACATGGCCACTACTGACAGCAGCGTCACCATCACTGACAGCCCCGAAAGGACCTGCGGGTAGTGATATAACAAGGAGACAATTAGTAAAATAAAATCCCTACACAACAAAACGGAACCAATGATGAGTGGCACTTTGAAAGACGTATCCAATGATTTAGTGATGCCAAAGCTAACTGGTGGGGGGAAGTTCAACATTAATTATAATATGACATTTGCATAGGATTACTCCCAGACAAAAAAAAAGGTTGATCGAAACGAGATAAATGTGTGAAAAATTTGCTATAAATGCATTAGATAAGCTGAAGAAAACACAGCGAACAAACCCAGGAACAGTGTTAACAAGACTCGTTCAACAAGCCAACGAAGGGTCTCACACTCCGCCACATCAGCATCCTGGACACAGTGGGAATGAATCGAACTTCTCTTATACTTTGTCTGCCATCGAGGAACAACGAGTCTGAAACAACAGCCACACGCTTCAGTATTTGATGTCCTCTCAAACAGCGCAGAAGACCTATCTTCAGAGCAACGAAAAAAAAAACTTAACCAGATCCAAATGTAACAACCTCCGTTTGATGGTAGACAATTGTCGGGGGTTTATTGTCTATTCCATACAGCCCATCGATCGCCCTGTTCCGCCACCTCCAGCAGGCTTCCATCTCTCTATAGCTTATAATGCACACCTATGAACAATAGCCACTGTAGGGCATTTGTAATCTGATTCAAACCGTTTCCAAAGCCCAGCCTCGTCGCTTACTACGGTGAATCCATTCCAGGCAGGGTAAACACGACAAACCTTATGTCCAATGATCATAACAGATAACCTTCGATAATGTTTTAATCTGAAACATTATTTTTCATTCTCGTACAATCAAGTGAACCTAGGCGGTCAAAAGATACTTTGAACATACCAACACTATGTTATTTGTTTTACGTGAATCATAACGTATCATTATTTTGGTAAAAACACCATAAAAATTTGCACTTTTTCCTCAGACACCTGTACAAGCATAGATTAAAAATATTTTCCATACGGAGCTGAGACTTGGGGGGGGGGGGTGAGAGCAGAGGAGAGAAGAAGGTTGAATGTTTTCGAGATGAAATGTTTGAGGAGCATGGCTGGAGTAGCGCTGAGAAACCGGATCACCAACGATGTGGTTCGAATCAGAACAGGGATGGTGAAGAAGTTGGAGGACAGAGTGGATTCGCGTGTTCTGAGATGGTCCGGGCACATTGAGAGGATGGATGAAGGGAGATTGGTGAAAAGGGTGATGAATGCGTAGGCGAGTGGTCGCAGGCCTAGAGGTAGATCGAAATTCGGGTGTATGGATGGTGTGAAGCAGGCGTTAGGAAAGAGAGACGTGAAGTGGAAGTGGCGAGAGAGCGTGCAATGAACAGGCGTGAGTGGAGAAGGGTTGTGAAAGGTTAATTTTGACGCTGCTCTGATGTGCTTTCTCGCCCTTGGCATCCCGCTGTCGGGATGATCGTGGGTGAGGGGGGGGGGCGGCTATTATGATGCGGCGGGGGTAAACCAGTGAAAACTGTCGGGCCCTGCTGCTGACGACGGATCCTCGGACTGCACTCGTGACCCAGATTGTATTTTGAGGGGGTACCGGCCGGACCCTTTAGCACAAGAGGGCCAAGTTGTGTGAGTGTGAGCGTATGAGTGCGTGAGGTGCGTCTTTCCGTCGGCCACCCCCCTTACTGGGGGATGCGGCCTAGTGTCTTCATCTGTATCTGTGTAAATAAAGGCAAGTGAATACTTACGGAAGCAGACTTGAATGGAGTGTTGGTGACCCCGCCTGAGGCGGAGAAGAAGTTGGTGATATCTTGTAACTCTCCAGTACAGGTGACGTCAGCTATTGAGGCCCCACCCTCGAGGGTTGCCGACACACACCACCGCCAGAGGCCCATGTGCCCTGAGGGAGAGAGGGATGGAGAAGAGAATATAAGTGCAAATCAACAAAATGGAACGCTGCATGAAAGGCAGGGCAACATAAAGTATCCAGTTACACTTCACAGTATTTTGTCTAAATCTTCCTTGCAGAAATTGGACAAAGTAATGGAAAAACATAATCTATGCTACAGCAAAGTTTTGTCCCTGGTTTCGAGGAAAAACTCAACTCATTTTCGAAGACCGGGTATCAGTGAAATAATATAGGGTGATATATATTTATTTATTTCTAAAATACGCTGAAAAAATATGATGAGCCGGTCAAGAAATAACGATTCTAAGTTATATATTTGTCCTGACTTCGTCAAGACTAAAGACTGAGACGTCACGAGCCCACAACTTGAAAAAGTGCCGTCTTATAGAAGTAGAAATAGAATGAGCACATCTCCATCAAACTTCTAAGCTTAGCAATTCTCTCCATCGTCTTAACAAGGACGACAAAGCGAGCGCATCACCACACCAAATTACTGAGGATTTCAATAGAAGAACTCGTAACTCGAGTCTTAAGACAGCATTAATGTGACCAGACTCTGCTCGCAGACGTCGACCGAGGGAAAAATCAGCAGTCTAAGGATGCCATTAGAATTCACCTTTTAATTTTCCGACTCCATACTGAAAGAAATTTCTCCCCAGTGCATTTCAATATACTGGGTAGCAATCTAATTGTAAACGCTAAATGTTAGCTTCCTTTGGTGCGAACGAGAATTTCGGCATCAAAATGCTATCATTTGCACCTTGCAGCTTTATTTGCTCAGCAATATCATTGTAAAGAAGACTCATTCATGACAACACGAACTTAACGAATTAGAACTCGGAAACAGTTCTCAATACTTGACCGTATTTATATGTTGCCTTTATCAACATTTACAATATCATAAATGGCGGAACACTCGTCCTTCGACACTTCTCGACACCAAATCGGAACACGGCGTAGAATCCGTTAACGATCCAAGCGGTCGTTGTTCGTCGGCGACCAACGGGGTTCCCTCTAATGGAAGAGAAGCCCGTCCAAGCGGTCGTTGTTCGTCGGCGACCAACGGGGTTCCCTCTAATGGAAGAGGAGCCCGTCCAAGCGGTCGTTGTTCGTCGGCGACCAACGGGGTTCCCTCTAATGAAAGAGGAGCCCGTCCAAGCGGTCGTTGTTCGTCGG
>SDVV010039349.1:0-10640 GCA_016164225.1 Gammarus roeselii | reverse complement strand
GAGATGTCATCCAGCTACGGCAGCAACACCGATCGACTTGACGGGTTAAGAGATGTCATCCGGCTACGGCAGCAACACTGACTTGGCGTGGTAAGAGATGTCATCCAGCTACGGCAGCAACACCGACTCTACGGGCTATGAGATGTCATATTGCTACGGCAGCAACACTCTAAGAGATGTCATCCAGCTACAGCAGCAACACCGACTTAACGGACTACGAGATGTCATACAGCTATGGCAGCAGCACCGACTTGACGGGTCAAGAGATGTCATCCTGCTACGGCCGCAACACTTACTTGACGGGCTAAGAGATGCTATCCAGCTACGGCAGCAACACCGACTTGACGGGATAAGACATGTCATTCAGCTACGGCAGCAAAACAGGCTTGAAGGACTAAGAGATGTCTTCCAGCAACGGCAGCAACACCGACTTGACAGGCTATGAGATGTCATCCTGCTAGGCAGCAACACCGACATGACAGGCTAAGAGATGTCATCCAGCTACGGCGGCAACACCGACTTGACGGGCTAAGAGATGTCACCCTGCTACGGCAGCAACACTGATTTGACAGACTAAGAGATGTCATCCAGCTACGGCATCAACACCTACTTGACGGACTAAGATATGTCATCCAGCTACGGCATCAACACCAACTTGAAGGGCTATGAGATGTCATCCAGCTACGACAGCAACACCGACTTGACGGGCTAAGAGATGCCATCCAGCTACGGCAGCAGCACCGACTTGATGGGCTGAGAAATGTCTGCCAGCCACGGCAGCAACACCGACTTTACGGGCTGCGAAATTTCATGCAGCTACGGCAGCTGTACTGACTAATAATAATTATAATAATAATAATAATGACTTGACGGGCCAAGAGATATCATCCAGCTATGGCAGCAATACAAACTTGACGGGCTAAGAGATGTCATCTAGCAACGGCAGCAACACCGACTTGACGGGCTAAGAGATGTCATCCAGCTACGGCAGCTACACCAACTTGATGAGGTTGGTCCCCTTTATTCTGCTCACCCTATGAACACTATCCCTTCCGTGAACAGGGCTGAGTACATATATGATAAAGAAGCGTATCAAAGGCGCAGACACTGTGACGGAGATATGATCGTTGCACTGTGGCGGCTGATGTCTATAATGAATTTGTATTGGATTAGATCAGATAGTTGACTTTATTTCAACGGAGCCTAGACGTGAGTTATCGCAAACTCCTCCTTGGGGCACGAAGACCATCGATTCTTGCAGGCTCACGCACATTTGTGTGCAATAACAATAACTTTACCGAAATGAGAAATAATTAGAGATTTTTATTGACGCGCTAGCGTACACAGACTAACAAAACTATGGACTGATACACATGTTTTCAAACTGATTTTCTCTCACTTACACTTGCATTAGTTCATCAGAGAAGTTTTCGCATCATGAAAGGGAAATAAGGAAGGAAAGGAGGAGATCCACCAGGCTTCAAGGAATCTCAGGGAGTTCCAAAAGTTCCTAAGGGGGTCCTGCTGGGTTTCAGGAAGGCCTGCCATGTACTCCCATTCCCCCGCGTTCTTCGATCACCTCGTCTCGGCATGTCTCGACTTGTCTCAACTCATTTTGGCTCGTTCCGACTCGTACCCTCGAGACTCGACTTGCCTGAACTCATCTCGACTTGTCTCGACAAGCCTCGACTGGCCTCTCCCCTTACGCGCAAGTGCATTGTGAGCTAAAAGAACTATCAAGATTGTTGACATCGCACAATTACATTGTTTAAAGGGATAGGTTTTGTAGCGTAAATAGTAAGGGGAGAGAGGTGCCCCGAGTGTCAAAGAGATCAGGGCAGTGCCGGAGGGTCCCTCAAGTCCCTGGGCACACGGAGTCACCTCGTCTCAGCCCGCCTCGAGTGCCTCGACTTCCCTCTACTTGCCTTGACTCGTCGCCCCACCAAGTCAACTTGCCTCAACTCGTCTCGACTCGTCTTGACACGCTTTGACCTAAATCGACTCGCCTCTCCCCCTCTGCGCAAGTACAACGCGGACTGGAAGAATTTAGTTTTCTAACTTAGTTATCACGTATGATATGAAGTAAGTCAGTCAGGCCAAGCATGAATGGAAGTCAACGGAAGTCGACAGACGTGCTGGGTGTTGCCGGCAAGTCGGCAGTGGGACGTAAATAAGGTTGTTTGTCACGAAATGCAGACTCTTTATGCATTGCTAATTGCCCGGCTGATTTGAAGGAGCACCAGACGGTCGCATTCCTAAGCCGTCTTCAAATGATCATTTCCTGTCCCCAATCCGGGAGGCAGAATGTAATTAGATAACTAGTTAGATAATACCGCTATATCGTGCATGTGTTAATAAAGATGTAGTATTTGATTGTAGTGTTGCACGTATATATTGATGGGATAAATTTGTGGTAGTCTTAAACGAGTGCTTATGGCTCGACTTCGTATGCATTACCTCTCAATCTAAGTTGGTGAGAGGTCGATCGAACTGTTTGGTTAAATTGGACATCAACTACAAAGCATCCGGTATCTAAGGGCCAAGAGAGCACTTGCCGGTTGAAGCAAAGGAGGGTGTTCCGGAAAAATACCTGGTATATATAGAGGAGCCAAATAAGGCAGTTCAGTTTTGTGCCCTGAGATCGTGATAACGAGTGGGTCGTCGTGCTCCGTGTGGTCTTGGTTAAGTTGAAGTGTTGCATGTAAAGTATCAACTTGCCCTGCCTAATAACTGTGCATCGTCAATCATGATCATAATTAATTGTTCTGCATAATTTAACGTCAAATTATACATGTATCGAAAATTATTATTGATCGTAGTAAGCCCCTACGGCATAAGAAAATGTCCTCACCAAACCGCTTGATCGACCCCTCAGGTCCATAACAAGGGAAACCTTCACGCGGTTGGACTGTTATAAGCGGTGTTCATGTATTGGGCTCCGCGAACCAATATTTCTTATGCCTGCGTTATATAGATGAGTACCATTAATAATTAATGCCGGGAAATAAAGGTGGTGATATTAACAATCCATGCATAGCCTAGTAGCAAATAAATTTCATGTTGGGTGTGTGGGAATTGTCTAAACTGGTCGGCATCGACAAAAAATGTACATTGCTTTCTTATAATGTTTAAATCTCATTTGTATTTTAGGTAGAAACCCCACACGTAGTCATGATTGGGTGAGTGACACGGGTATAATATTCATGTGTTTAGGACTGTAATGTGAATTTGCTGCTGCTGTGGGCTATGCCGCCTCGTTCGTGTTTTTTGGTTTGGGAATGTATTGTAATTATGCTCAACCCGTGTCACGCATCTCAATCATTCCCGTATCAACTTAGTTTATACAGGAGTTTTTGGATAGAAATCTGGAACGCTTTACGATTTTGCGTGTCGTTCTTGGGCGGGGGCCGTGCTAATCTTCTCTGCATCGTTCCAATTTTGGTGTGTGTGCCGCCGAAGCAGGTACATATATTAAAATTGGAACGTATCGACATTAAGTCCCTTTTGTGGGTGGAGGGCTATGCCTAATAACCAAGTTCAGACATTCCTATTATATCCGCGGGGTAACCTGTACGGCTATTTGTTTTCAGAGCTACTGTTCATTCGTGAGACATGTTTGTTTAAGTCCTGCGTGCTCATGTCAGCAGTAAGAACCTTCTTAGTACCAGGTCAGGAGATGACCAGCAGTTCCAAACTGGACCTTTTCTTCGCGCGTAGCGGCGTATGATAACTTGACCCTAAGTGAACTGTTCATTTATGCTCTATTTTCTGATTTCAACGTGTTTTTGCGGCGTTCAGATGATTTCGTTCATGTGCAATCCAGCGGAATCGTGCGGGCTCTTTCCAAGTTTCACTGTGTTGTGTCTGGGTAAAACTTGAGTTTCCATTGCAATTCTTGAATTTTGTCTATACAGAATGTGACGATGAAAATTCAGTAACTTATTATGCGATTTTTATTATTCATGTTTCTATTACTTTTCTCATTTGGTGGGACTGGTTTCATATTTATCTGGTGTAGTTTACGTAACTTGCAACAAGATCGACGTTAATTCATCCAATTTTAGCGCAATTTATTGCGTGGCTCTCATTTCTCAATTGATTTTATAAACTGTGATTTTTTGCCTATGTGACGATGAGATGAAATTTTGATGTATTTTTGCATGGATATGATTTTGCATTTGAATTTTGTTTCATTTTGCACTTGACTGCAAGGTGTTAATGTGTTATTTTGTGTGGAACTCAATTTCTTTCTTTAAACTATTTCATTTGTGATGTGTTTTATATATTTGGGTCTGCTTGCATTATTTCGGCATGATTTGTGAAATTTTGCGGGCCTTATTTTGCAAATTCTGATTTCAATTTTTCGTGCATTTATGAATTCTGATGTTGGGCGTACATGACCGGCATAATTGTTTTTTGTGGCTGATTTGGATGTTTGGGATCTCATTTTCCCATTTAATTTTCGAGAATTCTGAAATTTTTGCTGTGATGGTGTGAACTGGAGCGAACAAGTGGCGCCTATACCGTTGATTTCGTGAATTTGATATCCGATTTTTTTTCTGTTCTATGTGCCTGCACACGGTTTTGGTGCATGATGCCAGTTGCGCATAATTATCCGATTTGCTTGATTTTCGCGCGAGTGGATCTATAATTTTTGCCGGCACGCAGCCACCTCGATGCAGAAGCTCCTATGGGGACGCATCGGCCGACCACGCAAGCACCGCCAGCGCTGCTTGGGTGTGCTTCTGCCAGCCGATCGGCAACACAGGTAGCCGGCCACGCAGTATGGAGCTAGCGCCGCGCATGGCCGCTTGAGGGTGGGCAGGTAGCCATGTTGCACTCCGATACAGCTGCCCGATTTTGGGGATGTTGTTACCAGCGGATTATTGGACTGACCATCGGAGAAAAAAAGAAAAAAAAAGGGGGGAAGGAGCGAATAACATGGAACAGATCGAACTGAGAACGTAGGGACGGCCGATCAATCATCACGAAATGTTGCAGTGGAGCGAGTTGCATCTAAGGGATGTATACGAATGCAGACACTGTAGCGTGGGGGTCACAGAACCGCTTTAGGAAAATATTGACCGCAGAGAGAGCATTATCAAAGGAGATAATTGCGCAGGCAAATGAGGCAACAATTAGAGTAGGCTAGGGTATGGTATGCTACTAAGGCTTGTCGTGCAAGACCGTTGGGCCATACCATGTATAAACGTATTTAGAGTTATATGATAATTGCAAATTTTAAAATACCAGAGCAGGCGAGACGTTAACTCATAACATAAGTACGCAACCTTATGAACACTAAAATTCATGAGCTGGGGAATATTAATGCAACGGTGAGGGTAGGCAAATGAAACATTTTGCTGGGGAAACACAGATCAAAAGCCGTGAAATTCCGTACTAGCAATGTTCGAAACGTCGTAAAATAAGCTAAGCGAAGACAGTAAAAGTTGTTTAAACAACCGTTGATCTGAAATGACAGTGCCATTTGCCTGCATTTCGATAAGATGAGTCATGACGCGGGAAATTTGTTGTCGCAAATTGGTCAGGGGTACCTGCATCAGCCGTACCGAATTGTTAAACAATTCTGTGCGTGCTTTTCCGGACAGGAAGTGCATATGGTTTCATAGAGGATGTGGAATGAATACACTAGTATACACTTTACACTTTAATTAAGCGAGGCACGGAAATTGTTTAAGCAGAAGTTCGTTCAATATGATTCAAGTCGAGACAATTGTTCAACGACTATGAGAAGGGTAATCAGGACTTGGGGGTGCTCTTAAGACACCTAGTATCTCTCATACTCTGATACAGACAATGGTGTGAATTTAACTGAGCCGAGTCTCAATACACAATACAGTCCTACACACGGTACCGACACAAGGAGCTAGGCTGGAGGGACGCGACGGTCTCCTCTCACTCTGATCTAGTCTGAGTGGGTACGCTTGATGCTTGCATATATACTACGCATGAGCAGTGGTGCGCGGTGAAAGCCGGGGACACTGGGAAAGTAGACCTTGGTGGCTGGGCCACGGAGAAATGACCAGGGCTCTAAGTGTACCACAAAGGTAGTAAGTTATCAAAGTTAATACCGATGATGTCTGTACTGATGCGGGGAGAAATGTTTCTCGGGACCATAAGTTTAGACTTTGATTACCCAAATCTAATCGCGGCTCTAGGCCATCTGCACGTTCTAGAAAGCAGTAAGCAAGTAAGGAGCGTCTTAACACATAGTAGGTGTCTGCCGCTAGCGGAGGCGAACATCTGGTGTTGTTCGGACTATAGTTAATGAGGCTGACTCACAGCGTGATATTAGAGTGAACAACAATTACATTAGTTCCTAAAGCAAGGTGATTACATATATAGAAGCTAACTGCTATGCTAGATATTCTTATAACTATTTATGTGGTATTAGTCTATACTTTTAACACGAATATTGGCGGATTAAACATGGAAACATGTCAAAACGTCAGAGGTAACGTAAGCTATGCAAGGACTTCCTCGCCCAGACGTACATGGAGTGGATAGTTTATGGTCCCTTGATTAGTGTCTGGACGTAGCCTAGCTTCCCTCGAGAACCAAACGCACCGTAGAACCTAGAAAGAAGTAAGGAGGCAGTACACAAGGGTGGGGAAAATTATGAGATACGCAGGATGTATATAAGACCCTTCGAAGAAAATTTCTCCATTTTGGATGGGTTTTGTGACATAAAAATCTCACAATATGAGAAAGCACCTTTGTGAACACTGGGGTCATGAGCCTATGCACTATCAAGGCACTGGTGAAGTAAGACAACTGAAATATTATCGGGGAAACTTTGGCATCGATCGAATTTGTGACTTTCCGTACTGGTAAATATTCTAAACGAAACATTGTTGGGGAAACACCGACGACATCTGTCAACTTCCGTACTGATTAATCATTTCCATATGCCGCAATCAAAGCGAGGCAACAACAGTAAAAGCTGCTCTAGCAGCCGTTGATCTGAAATGGCAGTGCCATCGCATGCCCTTTAGACAAGATCCATCGTGATATGGGAAATCTGCCGTACCGAATATTGACGGAGTAAAACATGGAAACATGTCTAAACGTCAGGGGTAACGTAAGCTGTGCAAGGACTTTTCCATCCAGACGTACATGGATTGGAAAAAAATTATGATCCTTTGATTAGTATCACGATGTAGCCAAGCTCCTTCGATAACCAACGCATCATAGAGCATAGCGAGAGGGAACAAAGCGGTGCGCAAGCGTCGGGAAAGTTATGGGATGTGAATGATGTATATATGAGTTGAAAGGGAAATTTCTCCCCTTTCGCGAAGTGAAGAAATTTCAGCGGAAGGGGTGGGTATTGATATGAAGTAAGTCAGTCAGGCTAAGAATGAATGGAAGTCAACGGAAGTCGACAAACGTGCTGGGTGTAGCCGGCAAGTCGGCAGCGGGATGTAAATAAGGTTGTTTGTAATGAAATGCAGACGCTTTATGCATTGCTAATTGCCCGGCTGATTCGAAGGAGCACCAGACGGTCGCATTCCTAAGCCGTCTTCAAATGATCATTTCCTGTCCCCAACCCGGGAGGCAGAATGTAATTAGATAACTAATTAGATAATACCCCTACTGTATATAGTGCATGTGTTAATACAGATGTAGTATTTGATTGTAGTATTGCACGTACATATATATTGATGAGATAAATTTGTGGTAGTCTTAAACGAGTGCTTACGGCTCGACTTCGTATGCATTACCTCTTAATCTAAGTCGGTGAGAGGTCGATCGAACTGTTTGGTTAAATTGGACATCAACTACAAAGCATCCGGTATCTAAGGGCCAAGAGAGCACTTGCCGGTTGAAGCAAAGGAGGGTGTTCCGGAAAAATACCTGGTATATATAGAGGAGCCAAATAAGGCAGTTCAGTTTTGTGCCCTGAGATCGTGGTAACGAGTGGGTCGTCGTGCTCCGTGTGGTCTTGGTTAAGTTGAAGTGTTGCATGTAAAGTATCAACTTGCCCTGCCTAATAACTGTGCATCGTCAATCATGATCATAATTAATTGTTCTGCATAATTTAACGTCAATTATACATGTATCGAAAATTATTATTGATCGTAGTAAGCCCCTAAGGCATAAGAAAATGTCCTCACCAAGCCGCTTGATCGACCCCTCAGGTCCATAACAAGGAAAATCTTCACGCGGTTGGACTGTTATAAGCGGTGTTCATGTATTGGGCTCCGCGAACCAATATTTCTTATGCCTGCGGTTTAGATGAGTACCATTAATAATTAATGCCGGTAGATAAAGGTGGTGATATTAACAATCCATGCATGGCCTAGTGGCAAATAAATTTCATGTTGGGTGTGTGGGAATTGTCTGAACTGGTCGGCATCGACAAAAATGTACATTGCTATCTTATAATGTTTAAATCTCATTTGTATTTTAGGTTGAAACCCTACACGTAGTCATGATTGGATGTGTGACACGGGTATATTCATGTGTTTAGGACTGCATTGTGAATTTGCTACTGCTGAGGGCTATGCCGCCGCGTACGTGTTTTGTGGTTTGGGAATGTCACGCATCTCTTTCATGCTCGTATCACGTATAAACATTGTTCAGTGGGTGGGTTGTGCAGCGTTGGGAGGGGTGCTGAGATCTCATGATCCAGTAGGTTCTGAAGTGAGTCTCAAAGTGCTTTCAAGGGGGTCCCAAAGGATTTCAAGATGGTTTCAAAGGGCTCCATAAGGGTCTCGCGAATCTCTCGGGTCTTCCGAGTCCCGCGGGTCCCCCAAGTTCCTCGGGTATCCGAGGAACTTGGGGGAAATAATTTATCCAATTATTTCAAACTAAAAGAATTGGATAAATTCCTACCCGTTTATGAATAATTCTGTATACTAGATATCTAGCGTTTTTTTATTATTATTTGGCTTGTGCTACCAATTTTCATGAATAAAGTGTCGATATATCCAGCTAGATCCAGTGCCCTACTATGGAAGGATGTACAATCTAAACAAATACTAGAAGTACAAAAGGAAACAGGACACGCAAATCTTGAAACAAGATTTACTGACGTACAGGAGTCCTAGCCTCTCTGCAAAATTTCATTTATTCTCATATCTTGGCGAGTAAGATAGATGGTAGGGATGGGGCATAGTCAGTCTTAGTCGGTGTAACAGCTTCTTCACAAACAAATGATATTTGAACCAGATATTCAATGAAACCATTAAGTTCATGTGCTGAAAATAATGATTTTGTTCGAATTTTAAACCATTTTAGGCCTGTGATCTGCCACCAACTATTGATGTCTATATTGACCTAAACCTAACAACATATCTTTCATTTGACACAACAATGAAACAATTCCCTGCAGCGGCCATCCGTTTGCCGACTCGAACCCTGTGGATGACTCACATTTGATTACACAACCCCTGTCGCCGACCCCTATTTGCTGACACAACCCCTGCCGTTGACCCATATTCGGTAACACAACCCCAGCCACCGATCCCTGTTGGCTAAGGGGTAAGGGCGGATTGGGTCCTGTAGCACTGTCACAGCAAAAGCGCCAACGTTGCAGTTGCAATGCTTGATAAAAAACGAGAACTTTGAAGAAACATGCAGACTCGTTGAGTTTGAAATTTGGATTGCGAAGATGATCGCTATGCTGTACTATGTTTGGTGTAAAAGAATCTATTAGTGTGTGTTTTCAGTGTTACAAATTCTCAGGTTAAATTATATAAAGATTATGTAGTTATGTAGAATCGGAGTGAAAAACTATCAACCTTACACTGTCAACCTCGAAGCGTGTTCAAACATGTGGGTGTCAACAGCAGAGTTTGTGTGGGCATATAAGTCAACGTATAAGGATATGTACCGGCAGGTTTCCCTTTCACTCGACGGTGGGAGACATCGTCAAGATATCTGTGCAGAGAGTGGGTCTTTCATCGGTGTTGTAACCTGTGAGTTTGTATGTGGTGTTGGTAAGAGGCCTGATAGCATCACGATTTTCCCGTTCAAAACGGGAAAGAGCTGTTCTGATACTTCACCGGTGAGGACACGAAACGGAGACACAGTTGATAGGTACCGTTATTTCAGCTGGCTCCGCAGCTACAGAGGTAGAGATACGTAAGTGCAGAAAGTATGATGCTTGGATGCGGCGGCTTTAATATGAAACCATACCCATGAAAACGATGGAGCTCATGTCGAGTCAACTGCGGAGGCAACAAGAAATTAGATAGAATTTCTGCGTTTCCAGAAACAGCTGCTCATAGTCTTTTATCCTCAAAAATCTTTAGTTTTACCCCTAAGATACTAAACATCTTTCACGACTGGGGCTGTGTCAGTAAATGTGAGTCATCGACTGTGGTTGTGTCTGAAATGTGGGTCGATGGCATGCACGCATGCACGCATGCACGCATGCACGCATGCACGCATGCACGCATGCACGCATGCACGCATGCACGCATGCACGCATGCACGCATGCACGCATGCACGCATGCACGCATGCACGCATGCCCGCATGCACGCATGCACGCATGCACGCATGCACGCATGCACGCATGCACGCATGCACGCATGCACGCATGCACGCATGCACGCATGCACGCATGCACGCATGCACGCATGCACGCATGCACGCATGCACGCATGCACGCAT
>SDVV010039348.1:0-10640 GCA_016164225.1 Gammarus roeselii | reverse complement strand
GAAAGTGACCTCGACATTTTTCGACAGAGGTGACCTCGAGCCCATTTTACACGGGCACACATACCTATGTAAAACACACCGCTGTCACCATACAGGCCGCTGTTCATGTTGCCCCTCGGCCGCCAATGACGTGTCTGGCTGCATGAATTATAAAACGGCTGTCACAAATCAGTGACTTCTCTGTTCACAGTGTGCTGCTTGATTGATCTCCCTGGGGGTTGGGGGTATTATTTTACAAGAACATTTCAGAAGTTCCTAAAATTATTTTTCTCAGTTTATGTATTGAAACGGTCTCCTCTTTACAACTTTTTCCTTAAGAATTCAATCCCTAACTGCGGTGTTTCCTTATTAATGTTTGTATTACCATTTGAAAATTGTATTATACCTTAATTGAAATGCATAAAAAAAAATCATTCTCCCCCATCAAATAATCTACAAAAATTGATATCATGTTCCTAAAAGACCAGTAGATCACACGAATATAATGAACCCTCGCCAAATACCTGCATCTAACATAATTAAATTGTACATTGTAATACAACTACATTTTGCGTAAACTGTTTACGTAGCATTCAACTTTTGTTGCCAAATAATTATTAAGGTTTCGGAATAACTGCATTTCGGGGGCAACCAGTTATACTTCATTCCACTGCGTCATGAATTCATGTTTAGATAAACCCATTCATCAGTTGAGAAAATTAAATTACACTTTAGATTAACAAGAAACCTCCGCAAAGTCTCGAAGGAAACATTAGGGGCGGAGCGTATTTCGTGACGGGCGCTTAGGAGCGATGCTATAGGCCGAGATTCTGAGGGCAGCGAGGGTCAAGCGAAGGTGGGAATCGCTGTCTATCAGATAGGCTGAACCTGTGCTCTGATATAAATTAGGCTCAATAATTGAGACAAAAACTGGAGCAGCTCATGTCATGCTGACGGTGTTATTAAAAAGCTGAGTGATGTGAAACGGAGAACGTCTCTGAAACTCAACTAGTGGATCGAACTGTGAAATGAAATTTATGAATGTTCTAGAACCCGTTCCCCAAAAAAACGCACATAAAAAAATATCTACGAAGTCACTCAACGCACACGACATTACATCATAAGAAGAAAACATAAACTACTTCAATACTAGTGTGAACATAGGCTCTTTAGTGGTCGTTCCATGGCAAGGGGGGTTATTTATGAAGAATGTGAACAATGCGGGATACGCATTCATACATGTCAAGTTATCACAATGAAATGTACAAAAAGGGACATTGTTTTCATCCACACAGGACAGTATAACCGTAAATCTGATGAACGAAATCAGACTCATCCGTCATCGACCGGGACAACTTTGAAGGGTGGGAGGGATGCGACGAAACACATGGACGCAGGAGTTACCAAAAACAAGATTAATTATCTTGCAACATACACGGAGATACTGATCTCGATACACCATATAGAAACATTGCGAGATACGAAAGCCGTTTATTGAGTTAAGGGTTTGCTCCCCAGTCATGGAGGAAGGGGCTGCACGTTATGAACAACGAACCGACGAGACACTACGAAACAAAATATCACCTAAATTCATACCTTTTAATGTTTTTTGCACTAATCGCATTCCCGCTTACTAATTCCTATCCTACAAATTTACTGGTCATGTGTTCTAAAGGATTTTGAGCCGGTGGAGCACTGTGCTGTTGTCGTGAGGTAGAGAAAGCTTACATGGCTCTGGCATATTTAGTCAGGAGATGCGGTGGAGGCGGCAGATACTACAAACTAACAAACATCGAAACCGCAAGCCTGTTTACAAGTGTTTACAAGGGTAGGAAGCAACAACAACCCTTTCGGCCAGAACTGGGTGGCATTTGGATAGTAATTGGATTTGTTTTCAAGTTAATCGTTCAAGGGCGTTTCATGTGTCAGTATAATTTCTGTTTTCAAAAAATCAAGAGAAGGAAAGGTTGTACTAGGAAATCCCATTTGACTATGACAGTCGAAAAAACTCAAATCAGCCCCAGAAGAAAGCCATTGACCCACGATATCTACTTGAGATTGCCTCAGTTTCATTTCTCGTGAAACCGAGGTTGACAGGTGACATTGCTGAACACCAGTTTGCAACCAATGCCGGGCACCTTTTTTATCGTGCCAGTGCCAATGTCGAGCACTATTTTGAAGGTGCGGGTTTTAATCCCGTACCCTTTTTTTGTTAACGAACATGCTGGTGAGCGTGCTATCGCCGGAAGCTATCTAACTGCGATTCATGTAGAATTTGTGGAACCGTGACTTCAACGTTTTGATTGAATCGCCGTTTACAACCTTCACTGGACGTTTGCTCCATTATTCGATGACTGTATTAGGGTAGAAGTTGCGCGTGATGTCGAGTGAGGAACATTGACTTACAATTATGCATCTATTATTCCTGGTCACTCCGCTTGCATCTAGAGTGAAAAGGCTCGCTCGGTGGTCGTTTTCCCTCCCTTCATAATCTTCCACATCTCTATCTTGTCACCTCTGACTCGACGCTTCTCTAGCCAATGAAGAATGAGTTCACATAGTCTGTCTACGATTTATTGAGCAGCGAGGAATAATTTTGGTAGGTTTATGTGGAACCTTCTCTAATCAGAAGTGAACGGAATACGCGAGATGCGGACTAGCAAATGCGATGTATAACTTGAGAATATTGTGTCTGTTTTTGTAACATATAGTGCGGTATATCATGCCTACAATTTTATTACATTTTTTGCAGCATCATTGCGTTGCTTGCTGCCTTTTAAGTCGTTACCATTGATGACACCTAAACTTCACTCTTCGGTGACATGGATCAGTTCCTTTCCTTACATTGAATATTCGTTCATGGGGTTATGAGGGCCTATCTTAATAACTTTATAGTCGTTCACGTTGAGTTTTGCTTACATCTAATTGGATCTGCTGCACTTTTTCTGCGAATACCGATGATGTGCAATTGACAAACTTAGCGTTTGTAGGGACTTTATCGAAGGCCTTTTGAAAGTTAAGGTAAATGATATCGATAAGAAATTTAGTGTCGTGAGTTTGAGGTATTTTCTTGAAAAAGCTGCAGATTCGTATGACAGAAACGATGGTGTCTAAAGGCATGCAGAGAGTTACCGATCAACTAGTTTGGTTTTAATAATTCTGTAACCTTATCCGTTCTCAAACTTTCCATCAATTTGCCAATGACTGAGGGGAGACTAATTGGTCGGTCCCTTTCTTTAAAAATAGGACTATCATTGGCGTCTTTTCATTTCGATAGCAAGTGCCATCTGTGAGAAATTGTGTGGAAATGTTTTATATCTGTTCGGTGATTTTGTTCATAGTCTATTTAAGTCATCTGGGATGAACTTGTTCTGATCCAGGAATTTTTGTAGCTTTCAATCTATCTATACATTTAATAACTTCGTCCGCGAAAAAAATTATTGTGGTGAGGGCTTCAATTTCTCTTTCTGCTATGATATCCCGGGGATTGGGAATATTCGAATTCTCTAACGTAAATACAAAACAGAAATATTGGTTTAGTTGGACACTCGCGTTTGTGTCATCCTTTTTCTAGCTCACCACAATCGTTCTCAAGCGAACTTATTACAGATTCTGATTTATTTTGCTTAAAATGTAACTAGCGTGGATCACAGGAAATTTCATCATATACACCAGTTAACGTGGATTGCAGGAGATAACATCATATACCTCGTTTAGCGGGGATGCACGAGATATCATCGATCAGCGGTGATTACACGAGATCACATCATAAACATCGGTTAGTGGGGAATGCACGAAATAACATCAGGTGACGGGGATTGCAGGTCATAACATCACATATATCAATTATCATGAATTTCATGCGATGGCATCTAATACATATGTTAGCGGTTTTGGTGTAATATCATACACTTCAGTAAGCGGGGAATGCATGAGATAACAACATATACATCAGTTAGCGGGGCATTGCAGGAAATGACATCAAGTACATCACCTAACAGGGATTGCATGATATACATCAGATTCATCAGTTGGTAGGGATTGCAGGAGATAACACCAGAGTCATCAGCCTGAAGAGAATCAATATAGCAGCCGATATGGCAGAGCCATGTGGGACAGGACTTGCATGATATTGGAAAGGTATCTTAGAAGTTTCACGCGCAGCGTCCTCAATGGGTAGAAGAACCTTTTTGATGGTATTAGCAAAGTATCGTTGATATCAAATGAATATCATCTTTCCAATCCTTGTATGCGAGTATTATTAGTTAAAATGCTGGAAGCGTTAACACGAACAATATACGAACATATGCAAAATTTCCCTCAGGTATACATGTACATCAAGTTTCCCCTCATCTAATTTGTGTTTGTATACTCTTCAATTAATCGTATTTGTTGTAGTTATACGATGTTATCGTATTGCTTCATTCACTCCTAATGGCATTCAACGCAATCTCGTTCATCTTCCCTCACAAGGGGAAGTGAGATGCAAATCACGATATCGTTCTTAGCAAGAAAAATACAGATTGTAATAACAGAGCGTTCCAATCAGACCAATCCAAATTTATTTATTTGTTTTTCAAATTTATTGAAGACGGAATACATCAGTATATAATCTCGAAATGATGATAAGTTATGGATTGGATGTACTGTGTTTTTTGCCAGTTACACTGTAGTGCACAGTCATCAACAGATGCTGCTGGACGAGCCCATCTTGACTTGTATCCTATTAGGCACGCCCCGTTTAGACGGACTCCCGCATTCCCGCGTAAGACGGTCTTTTTAAACCGAGAATTTTTATTGACCAGTTGCTGATTAACTGTTATGATTAGGTAACTGCCTTTCAGTCATCATGTGAAGCATGAATCTCTCCTGCCTGTAGTTTAGTCAATTGATAAGATCTTGCAAAGGAAATATGAATAATAAGCCATAAAGAAAGAGTTTTACTGGAACGTTTACCCCGCGGCGTATCAGGCGGAGCGCGCTCGCATCAACACAACCTCCTCCTACGACAGTCAGCCCCACACTAAACCCACGTCTAGTCAAAACCGTGTCGTCTAAATGGGCGCCGATGCTCATGTGAATGTATGTAATTGTGCTATTTGTTGACAAAGTACTAACAATTTTTGACATTTTATTGAACGATCATATTGATGATTATTGAATTGAAGAATAGCTTGAATGAAAGCAACATATAATATGAGCAATGTATGAGCAGGCATTAGTTTTATGTAGGATGTTTAACACCACGCGTGCCTAATAGAGTTAAGGCCACGGCGAATGAAGAATAATGTCCTGAATCTATTAACAATATTAAAAAAAATCGAAAATAACACTTGATCAATAAACTAATATTTTCAGTATATTTATCAACTGGTATGTGAATATATCTATCAATTGTTCCATCAGCTAATAATATTATGAACGAATTATATCATTTGTATATTTTGTAACGAAATTGCCTCTGAAACATTATCAAATGTTGTAAATGAAATTGTAACCATAATTATTATTGATTAATTATTTATTATTATACAGAAGCATTGACATTATTTTATCGGTTTATTGGCTAAATAACACAATTCAGCGCTTTCGGAAGATGCCCCAGTAAGCATCGTGCAACGTTTTTCATTAGTTCACAGGCCATCGTTCATTGAGTGGTCGTTTTTATTCTCAATCACTCGGCTTTAAACAGAAGGAATTACTTTGAATAGACCCGTCCGGTGCAAGAAACGCGGTGGAGGCCGTAGGACCTGTGTTTAAGGAAGAATGTAAAATCACTTATGCGCTCATCTGCCAGAACTTGGTTCTCAGTGAATATGTGACTGAGACATGGTTGCGTTATGTCTCCCTGCCTGTTACATCTCTTTATGTATGGTGTGGTCAGGGAAGTGAACGTGAGTGTAATGAGTCGAGGTGTAGAGTGGTAACGAGCGAATGGGCAGAGTTGACAGTTGAGTCAGTTCCTGTTTGCGGATAATCGGCACTGGTGGCAGATCGGAAGAGTAGCTGCGGCCGGTGTCTTGCCTATAAAGTGTAAGAGAAGGAAGCTGCGAGTTATCGTGGATGAAAGTAAAGCACTGAGATGGTGCAAGAAAGACTATGAGAGCGGAATCAGCGTCCGCCGTAACAGAGGATTTTGGGGAAGTTCTGTGTTTTAAATACATTGGCGCTGATGAGGAGAAGATTGAACTGGTGGTAACTGTGGCAAAACCTTGAATCTTGAGTGAGGGAAGGGTGTGAAGTTCTGGGTGCACTGATCAGTGTCAGGAGCTGTGGGACAATGGGTTTGGAAGTGAAATAGGTTTTTTCGAGTGGGTAGTTGTCTCAACTCTGCTCTATGGGGTTGAGACATGAACACGGTGCGTGAGCGGAAGAGAGAAGAAATTTGAATGTTTTCGAGATGAAATGTTTGTTAGGCATGACCGGTGTGAAGTCCATGGATAAGCTGAACAAAGATGTCTTAGTTAGAGCGGCAATGAGGACAAAGTGCATGGAAAGAATAAATTCATGGGTTCAGATGATGTTCGGACACACGATGTGGATAGATGATGGTAGATTATGAAATCGAGTGGCCTAGAGGTAGACTAAAATTTGGGTAGAGGGATGTAGCGAAACAGGCATTATGAAGAGATACACAAGTGTGGAGGCAGCGAGAGTGTGTGCAATTGATGGGCCGAGTATAGAAAGGTTCTAAATGGGCGAGTTCTGACGCGACCATGAAGGGGATGGACGTGGGTGGTGGAGGGCCCGGCAATTATGACGCAGTCAAGGTAAACCAGCGAAAGCTGTCTTGCCCTTCTGCTGACACCGATCACGTACCTCACTCTTGACACGAAGAGTGTCGCAAGGTGCCGGTCGTATCCTTTTGCGTTAACGGGCTAAGGGATAGAATGTGTGAGAGTACATTAGACTAGTGTGAGGTTCGTCTTGCCGTCGGTCACCTCCCTACCTGAAGATTTGGAATTACTTCTGTATCTTTATCTCTTGCCAACATGAAACAGCAGCGCCTGCTTTTATTATGTTTACATCTTTTATCAACACAATTGTTGTTCCAAAATAATTTAATTTTGTTGTATCCAACATTTCCAGAGTACGCTTGGGGCCGTAGGCGCGAAGTTGATTCAGTTGATTCATAAATGCAGGAAATTTGGTGCATGCATGAATCTTCTAGCATTCATCATCAATTGTTCGGTGTAACAGTCAACTCTGTCATCCGGCAACCCAGCCTAATAGCCTTTAATAGGACCTCCTGACAACAGCGCCATTGCTGATGTGCTGGTTAATGGAAGTATGAAATCGTTATAGTACTTATTTTTGAACCTCGGAAGAATCATTAAATGATTCAGTCATACATGAAATATTCATTCATAAATGGAATTCGACACGCACGCACGCAAATTAATTATTCATTTTGATATTTTTACTACTTGCATGCAAGTTTATTTGATCTTATTATTACATAATATGTTGATAACAGTAAGATTATGTTTGCCGAATAATTCAAGTCACTCAAGTCGACAATTTCAAAGCAATTTAACACGGCTTCAGAGGCTTTATGTCGAAAGTTTCCCAATCAGGATACCAAGATACCACAAAAACCCGCATCGATAAACACGGTAGACAAATCTACTCACTTATTCAGACAAGAAGAGGCCGCATTCCTGTTGAAGCAACCCATATGAAAGATCATATGTACGCATGGGGTATCCTGTAATTTAATAGTTAAAATTCAATACGTTATTCATTATTCAACATTTCTTATTATGCATTTGTTTATGCTTATAGCGCGTAATGAACACGTTTAAAGCATGTTCATTACAATGAAGTAAGTAGCTCTAAGAAATTACTGAAAAATCTCTTGCCTAACAGTCTTCTGATTAATTAAACTGAAATAGGAATACGTTAATCCAACTTCTGTAATGAATTTTGCGTATATTTCTCAGAGCCCCCTGGGTGCAGGTAGGCCAATACTTGGTTAGATCAGAGAACATATCATACACCAATTAATGCGGACGATTTGCTGTCTTTTTTATATAGAGTTATCTTGCCTCCAATTGGTCGACGCTCTCTTGTTAAGCTCTGTTTGATCAGTTAATTAGCAGATGCAATGCAATACAAATCAATGGGCAAGCGAAATATGAGTTTGATTACCGTGGACTATTTATTATAATTTATGTGATAACTTTCAAACAATTTTGAACCTATTAAAGTTACTGAGTTTACTGGAAATACGAGGATATTTTGCATCTAAGAAGAACATAAAGGATTGCTTTGAAATTAATTACATGTCGTTTAATTTTGAATCTCGCAAACTCAGTTCGTCCCATGTTCACCCCTGTGAGCTGTTTGCTCGAGGATATCGCCAGGCAACCTCAGGGATGATCACTGCCTGAACCAATAAACGCATCGAGCTTGTTAGTACCGTTCATCACCGATGTTTCTTTCATATTTTTTGTTGCTTTAATACTTCTGTTAAATATTACGGTTACGACTATTACCGTTCGTCATAAATCATTTCAAGTATGACTTTCTGGTCAGAGCTTATCCCAATAGATTATTGTTTGCTATATTTTGCTCTGTTACAGTGTTATCATCCCACCGCCTCTTACCTTGCCTGCTTTTTCCTTGTAAGTGCGGAGTTGACAGCGGGTGGTACAGTAGGTGACTCTCTTCATGGTAGCAAGGCCGGCTGACGGCGCAGGGGCAAGTGTGACAAGCAAAGCGTCTGACTAAGAGGTGTTACATAGCAAGAATGACATCGTACCATTCATACTGTTCGTGTTTGGTTGGATGAATTAGGTGAGATGTTTCTTATTAGTTTCAGTTATTTATGGCTCCCGGTCTGTTCGACGAGCGTGCAGCAATGATTACACAACGCTGCCTCTATTGATGAAAGTCCTCTACTTCTTATTTACCCAACCTTACTCAATTACTAGAAAAGTTGGGTCTTCTCATCAAAGCCCTACCATCTTCCTTAATTTACTCCAAGAAGACCATAGCCTACCACCTGTTCTTTGTCCCGCATAAGCAAACTGTAAAAAATAGGTTCTTAACCGTAAAAAAACGATCAATATCTGCAAGTTTGGAACCAGCTCTCGAAGCTTATTAAGGAAAATTGGCCATTCTCACCGAAACAAGGTTTTGCCGTCCTGTTGACAAACGTTTCAGCCGTAAAATTACACCAGTCACGAAACGTCATCCACCGTTTCTGAAGTTGGCACTGAGACTGCAGTGAAACAAATTTTATCCAAACTTCCCCACAATTAATGAGCGCAATCCGGAACACCTCATTTTAGGTCATGATGAGTATGGAAGGCGATGGGAGACTGCGAGACTGGCCTTTGAAGTTTGCTTTCGGGGGGTAAACCAATTTTTTAAATATTGATCACGCTCTTTTGTTAATTTGTAATACATGCTGGTATGTTGATATACATTGATATTCAGTTGTGTGCTCAAAGAGGCGGCTGAAAACGTATTTACATTCGAAAGTATTTCATATACCCTTTTGCTCTTGAATTACGTTAGACTAATGGAACGGGTGCTATGTAAGAACGTTATTCCGGCAAAAAATGGAGTTACGGTAAACAACAACACATTGAATATAAAATGAGGGGGAACAAAATAAAACGTGAGGGGACAGAATTGAACGTTGATCTCCGTTAGAAAATTCTAGTAGCTATTAACCAGAAAGAAACGTCAAACATACGGGCAAATTACCAAATCCACCGTTAATTTCAGATAATTTTTTTCCCAGCGCATCACCAGTGCTGCATCGGTCAATCAATGCACGTCTCGTGACCACAATCACGCAATATACTACATTGGTGGAGCTTTATAGAGACACGCGTTGGGTCTAGTAATCAATAAACCATCAGAAGTACAAGGTTGACGGCTTGTCGCCAGAGGTGGACTAGGTTTGAAGTGGAGCTGAGTAAAACTCGGAGGCAATGTTCATTTATGTTTGGGCATACAGGATCATACCTTGGCATGAATATATTTAGATGTCCTAGAAAAAAAGTGTATCTGAAAACGTTAATGCTATGTGTCGTAAGTCACTCACTTCAATTGTTGAGTTAGCTACTGAATGATCTGAACTAATAAAACTTTAATTGAAAGGCATAGAATATTGATAATTTATTATCTGGCAGACGACAATTTACGGTACTGTTCGTCTGCCTTTTATTTGTTGAGTGCTCCTGGATATATCATGATTTCAAGCATAATAAGACAACTCCGCATATATCATGCTTTCGAGCATAATAAGACAACCTCAACATACATCATGTTATTGAGCATAATAGGACAAGCGTCGCAGCTGTATTGAACAGTCTCCCACTTTCAACCGTCGTTTGTTATCCTCTGCTTGGGGGCCGCTCAGTCCCTCGGAAAAGTGAGCCGTTCCACGAGTGCTCAGAAGATCCTTCGTCTTTGTTCGCGACATTTTCGCGTCCTTTAGGCAAGATGAGTCAATTTGAGAGTATACAAGGGTTCGTTAGAGTGTATATACGTCAGGCCGGGGGTACGTTGCTTATAGGTACCTTTACTAGCGAGCCTAGCAAATAGTCTAATTTGGGAACTCCAGCAGATGTTGACTTATCAACATTATGTTTTGGTATGCCAACTTCTTCGTAGGATGTTACGTATCTATATATGTATATATA
>SDVV010039347.1:0-10640 GCA_016164225.1 Gammarus roeselii | reverse complement strand
TTTAATAAGATAAAAGAGAAGCTGTGTTCAACTAGCAAGCTGAATTTGAGGACGGGCGAGAAGCTTCTAACGACTTGAATTGTCATTTAACTTACTTGAGAACTTCATGGTCTCGAAAAGCTGCCATTTTGAGGTCTTGCGTAGTTTCGATGGCCGACCAGCGGTCGTGCAGACGCCGCTCGATGAGAATTCAGGACTTAATATGCACCTTAGCATAAAAAGGTTACCCATTCCTAAACTCCGTCAGACACTACCAAGAAGTTTGGACGTTTATGATTCCGACGTCGGACGAAAAATATCCCACAGACGAAAAAAATATTCGCACAGAGAAGAAAGTTATGCGTTCCTCAGCTGTGCACTCAGCCTTGGATTTTGTGGCAGCTGAGAGCCATGACTGCCCCAGACAGTCTGTTGTGAGCAACGGATGTGCGATCCGGTTCCGGATTGCGTGGCAGCTGTGCGCTATCTCTGGACGAGAGACACACGGCACACGGCATAGTACACACGGCAGGATTGTGTGAGAGCTGATTGCTCCCACTTGCCCAGTTGAGTTTATTTTGCGTGTTATCGGAGTGCACGAGGAAATATTTTGCCGGGTAGCGAAAGTTAGTTTACGTCGAGCACAAAAACACCAAGTATTTTCAGCCGATGTTTGCACTTTCTGTTTGATAATTTACACGAATAAAATACATTTTTTATCGTGAGTTGCTAATCAGATTTGATGCCACAAGAAAATAACTAGATCATAAGTCCATGAGATACAGTGCAATACCAAAAATGTATGACAAGGGACATAAGCAGCAGCTCCTCTTTTTATGAATGATTTTTTCAAAATTAAACAATCAGCATCATAATAGTGCGAGCGCTTTAGTCACGCCACCATATACTTCTCCAAACTGAAGCTATCAGAGACAGTCCTGTGAGCGCGACAGTCACACTACCAAACACGTCTCCAAATTCATGCCAGCAACCTCAAAGTAATTGGTGTGCTACTACCACGTCATCAAACACTTCTCCAAAGTCATGCCAGCAACCTGAATATAATGCAAAGGAGACAGCTATTGCACCAAATACGTATCCAAAGTCATGCCATCAATCTCAAAGTCATGCGAGCATGACAGTCATTCCACCAAACACGTCTTCATAGTCATGCATTCAACCACGATGTTATAGGCTCGCATCTACCACGTCCTCAACGTCGCCTCCAAACACAAGTCATCAGCGCCAAGGTCACGAGCACTACAGTCACTTCAACAAACACGTCTCCAAAGTCAGTCACAATGGCAAGCTAACTCTGCTGCTCTTGTTGACAAGTAATGGGAGCCGTTCCAGTCTAAAGTGGGTATTTATTTGTTGATGTAATGAGGCAAGCTCCTCATTGCGTCGGGATGAAGGCCTTTTTTCCAGTAGTTTTAAGGTCTCTAAATTGCTCCTTGAAAACATTCTGACATACTAATATTTATTTCGTCCACAAGTTAGTAGAAACTGTGTCGTGATGCCAATACTTTAGAGAACATCTTGTACAGCAGTGAGATAGTGTAGGAAATATATCCTAGCTTGCCCTCCACATTGCTGGCGGACATTAGGGCACTACGGTGGTGGGCATCGGGGCTACACTGAGGCCTTCAGCACAGCCTTGCGGTGATTATCAGGGATCTAGAGTAAGCACCAGAACAGGCTCATTTGAATCAGGGCACTGCTGAGGGCATCATGGTAGACCGGCGGGCACCAGAGCAGCTTGGTGGCGTGCAGATAGCCCCAAGCAAAGTCAGAGCATCGTGGTGGGAATTAGGGCACCTCGGTGGGTTATAAAAACAGCCTGGGAGAAAGCAAGACAGCCTTGTTAAAATCAGGGCAGCCGTGTGTGCATCTGGTGAGCCCAATGAGCATCGAAGTAGCCTCGTCGACATCAGGGCAGCCTGGTAAGCATCAGAGAACTCCGCAGACAACGTCCGTGTGGGTAAGAATTGGGTGTTTGTATGCCATTACAAAACTCAGAGGGTAAATAAGAAGCCAGTCGGGGATCGTTGGAAAACCAGTGACTGGGAGTTGGAGATATTAAATGATCCAATCGGCAATAGAGGACCGGAGTCATCTGACAGCCAGGGAGTATTGAATGGTGATACCAGCGATCTGATGGCAAGGTAGTAGGGGACTGATGACTCATACTATCAGCGTGCTAAAGAAATGAGTGTTGACATTTGCTACCAGCGCTCTGAGGGCAACTGGTAGCAGGAGAATGTTACAAACAATCAAGTTTTCCCGCCCGAAATGGATAAATTTCATCTTCTACTTACTCACCTTATCTCTGCTCATGAGTAAACTTTTGTGACCATTTATCTGTCAGGAAACAAACTTTTAGCTCCTTCGAAAGAAAAGATTGAGTAAGATAGCATACATAGCTGTTTAAACGAATCCGAACGTTTGCGTGCAATCAACGCTTACAAGCGTTGAATCAACGCTTGTAATTGTGGCCACATCTTGTCAATGATTTACATTATTGCCAACGATCGTTATTCAATGTAAGCCAAGAGAAGTAATTGCCCCAGCTGAAAATCTGCCATGCCTCCTTTTCTTAGGCGTTCGTTCAGCTGCCACCGCCTTACTTCACGTCATTTGCTTCCTGCTGTTTTCTTCACCTACCATCTCTCAGGCTGCTAGCGTCAACTATTTGCTTTCTGTCCTCGTCCAACTCATCGGATATCTTCCCGCTACTACAAGATTCCGGATGACCTTCTTTTCTGTCCTTTCGCTGATTGTCATTTATTCAACTTTTTATATGTACTCAAATTTTTTCAGTTGTCATAAACGGGTTACTGAAATGTCAGAAGTAATGCCCGTAGATTATTGGCACATTATTTTTTTACGCCTGAAAGAAAGTCAGAAGAAACAAGATGGGATAATTCTCGTGATCGCGAAGGTTTTCATTCTATATAAATAGGTTATATTGAATGAATTACCGGATATATGTGGGAAACATATGCATGGTTAATCAATTATTATTTGAGGAAAGGATTGAAAAAACTGTAAGTTTCAATTGCGTAAGTGTTTCGTCAAATAATCCATCAACAAAATTGCTTCTTCTCTAGTCTTCAACGTTACATACTTCTCCGATCAACAAATTCCGCTACCGGAGTATATTTTTGTGTTTGTGTTTACTTTACAATTGAACAAAGAAAGCGGCAGAGGGGGATGGGGGTGGGGGAGGGGGGCTGCGAGTGCAGGACAAAGCGACGTTACCTCTTTAAAGGTAAATAGTCGGTTGTCAGATTGTGGGGCCTCAGAGATAGATGCATTATGTTGAATTTACTGCATATTTTTCCGTTCCCTTCCCGTCATCCCCATGTTTATTTAAACTCTGTCCCTTGAATAGGAATGCTGGAGCACACTAATTACAATTAACTAATTTATCCTAATGAGTGAGAAATAAAATCTGGCTCTATCACAGCAAAAAAAAATCGTTCAATTCTAATGTGTAGCAACAAGTTACTCCTGAGATCATAATGCCGTCAAATTTCATAAGCGGTTTGCACAAAATGTTTGACAAAAATATATGGCAACTGCTGGACTTTGCTTACGATTTGGGGTGGTGACCTGGCTAATGAAGAGGTGAGGCTGATGTGGCAAACTGGCAAATTAAGAGCGGGGAATGAAGTGGTATACTCGCTAATTAAGAGCGGGGCCTGAGGTGCCGAACTGGCTAATGAAGGGCGGCAACTCATGCGGTGGGCTGGCTAATCAAAAGCGGGGCTGAAGTGGCTTACAGGCTAATTAGGAGGGCTGATGTGACGGACAGGCTGATTAGGAGTGAGGGCTGATGTGACGGACAGGCTGATTAGGAGTGAGGGCTGATGTGACGGACAGGCTGATTAGGAGTGAGGGCTGATGTGATGGACAGGCTGATTATGAGTGAGGGCTGATGTGATGGACAGGCTGATTATGAGTGAGGGCTGATGTGATGGACAGGCTGATTAGGAGTGAGGGCTGATGTGACTGACAGGCTGATTAGGAGTGAGGGTCGATGTGACGGATGGGCTAATTGATAGCAAGGGAAGGCTGATTAGGTGCGAGGGCTGGTGTTACGCAGCTAGTGATTAGGAGCTGGCGAACATGCTGACTAGTGTGCGAAGGGTTAATCTGGTACAGCGTATCTTTTTAGCTGTTCGGATGCGCATTCATTCGCTAGAATGTTTTGAAGCCACTGCTTTAGAGTGACAGTAAACTTCGCTTGAAATGGTTGAAAATACCATTCGACTTTATCCGCAGTGAATTTTGTCTTGCGTATCGATTCTACGGGTATAGATACTAACTATGTTGAAGTATAACAAATCCTTCTATAAACCGGTATTTCCAAAAATTATGTTTCCGACTTTTTGTGTTTCCTGGCGATGACCTGACTTCTTTTTACGTTTTGTGAAGAACAGATGGAAGAAAATCGAATAAAACACCAACTCCGAACCTCGCGCAGTTCGTTCCAATTGAGAAGATCGTTGCTATCTACGAGTTTGGTATCTGTAAACTTCCTCTTCCGACTCTTCACTGTTCATCGTAGCCGCCGCAAACACGTAATATTTTCCTACGAATCAAGAAAAGTATAGCGGCGACGTGAAATCACTGTCTAAATGTACCTCTAAATAATCTTCAGTTGATCACAAAACAGATTCGTATTTCGCAGCCAAGTTCTCCAGTGTGATTATCGTGTTAAGCTGTAATAAAATAATAAATTGTCCATTATTTCACATAGTTGAATTCGAGTTGGTGGGACGACGTATATCTACGATACATAAATAAAACAGTATTTATGGTCGCACTTAGCCCAATTAGGTAAACCTTTTGCAGATCGGTGGCAAAGGGGGCGATCAAGCTGATTAGGAGGAGAAGCTGAAGGGGCGAACAGTCTAATTAGGAGAGCAGGCTGAGATGAAAGACAGGCTGCTTTGGAGCGGCGACTGCGTGGGCGAACAGACAGATTATTAACTGAGGCTAACTCAACATGAATTGGCTCATTATGAGCGTGGCTGAGAGGCGGACAGGATGATTTGAACCAGCGGCCGAAGTATCTGACAAGCTGATTCTGAGCAGGTAGTGAGGTGACGGACTAGCTGATTGAGAGATGGGTTGTGGTGGTGGACTGACTGATTTTGAGCGGGGGCTAAATGGGCGAAGAGGCTCATTAGGAACTGGGCTTAGGCGGTCGTGAGGCTGATTGGGGGGGGGGGGGTGGCTGAGCAGGCGGACAGGCTGATTAAGAACGTTGTTTGAGGTGGTGGGTAATCTGGTTGTGATCGGGGCACAGGCGGTGGACAGGCGGATTAAGAGGGAGGGTTAGGTAGCAGACAGACAGATCATGTGTCAAGGCTGCGGTGACAAGTAGAAACATACGATGGTTAGGAGCCTACCCCGAAATTCACAGTAAGATAGGAAATAATTCGTTTTTCAAATGTAATAGAAGTATATGTTTGTGTTCATTGAGCAATGGTCGACACTTCAGTGACCAGCGCAAACAACTGTGTTGAAATGATGGTCGAGATTTCATATCACGAATGTTATTATGTCCTGCGGACAATGCACATTGCGCATTATTGCACAATATGGAATTGATATTTGATCTCCGAAACGTCTATGCAAACTCCGATGAATGGCATGTCACAATGCTGAAGAAATTCAATATACAGAGCAGATAATTTTTCAATTTACATTGAAATATTCCTAACATTTGACATGATATGTATAGAGCCCTTTGAAACACTTTACAACCAAATCTGATTACAATTATTTATATAACTACTCAACATCATACGAGCAGAGTATGAACTAGATATCATGTTTAGTAAAATTAGTAGCGAAGTGTTGAAACAGAAACAGAATGTGGGCCCGAAGAAGCAAAATGCTTTAAGGGCAACCTAACTGGACTAAACTTATCCTAACTGCGGCCTAACTTGAAAGAAATATGTAAAAAAACATTGAAAATCAATATTCTATTCAATAAAAGCTTTAACATCGATTATATGATACGTAATGAATATGATATCAAATAGTTATTGCTAACTGTATTAATATTGTGAGACAAATTGTTGTTTGCCATTGGGTATAAATGCGAACAATGAGGTTGAAGATTTGATTATATTTGGAAGGGGTGCTGAAAATGTTCTGCAACAAACAAGTTGTGACAGGATTTGCATCCGAATGAATTTTTTAAGAGAAAACATACGTCTGAGTTATTCAGCTGTTCCCTGAATTTTACTGTTCCCACCAACGGGCGTTCGTTGGTTCCTACTATAATGGATCCCCAATCTATTTACCTTAATCATGTTGTATCACAATTATTGTAACTAAAGTACGTTCAATAGTATCATTGCATCCTTATTCGGTGATTAGCAATAAAACGAAACGAACCGAAGAGGTGAAGATTGGAATTGTGTTCTTTAAAATTTGTTAACAAGGAACAACAGGGAGGTAATTTTCAGTTCCTAGTTCACCATTGCCAATTACTTTTATAGGAGTGTCAGGATTGTTTTCAATATCGCAAGTTTGGTACTGCAGAATCCAACAGCAAAACTTTATCCCGGCCAGAGCGGCAAGCAGAGCACCATTCCGTTAGTGTTTGCTATGGTGGACCATGGCGAGCCCAGTCGCAGGGGCAGATGAAACAGTCGTAGGATGGAGAATTGTGTCTGGGAGGGCATATTTCAAAGTGAGATCTTCTACATATATGTGAAACTAAGAATTTATTATCCTCAGTCCATTAAGAACCGATGACCTGAAGACCCTATCAGTAATTTTTCGTTGCCGGAGCCCTCAACGTTACAAAATAGTCGATGAAACAAGGATTTTCTACTACGATTTGGATGGTAAAGCGAATGAGTAATTTAGAGTGTAATGCAATTCTTTGCAGTGACAGCTTTCCAAATACGGAATAAATAGTCAGACTGGATTATAAAATGACGAAACGAGATGAAGTATGATTTTAAGAGCTGGGTGCCAGATATTCATTTGATTCATTGGTCTAAAGTGTTAGAGGTTATCATTTTAACAGTGTTACTGCTTTCGTCGGAGTGGGTGACTTTGACCTGTTCCCCCAGCTGGTTGTGTATGGGTGGTTGACCTCGACCTTTCATCGTTCTCTGATTTTGTTAGTGTGTGTGACCATGACCTGGTTACCCTCACTGATTGCTTCGGTGTGGGTGGCCTTGACCTTGTAACCTGTTTAAGGGCCTCTCACCTAGATCCCACTTGCTTATGGCGTCAGTGTTGATACCCTCGACCTGGCCCTCCTTCCTGATTGGGTCGGTATGAATGACCTCACACGACCTCTTCCCCTCCCCCCCATTGTTTGCATCGATGCTAGTGCCCTCGACCTGGTCCGTCTCGCTGGTTGCGAAGGTGTGGGCAACCATGATTTGTTCCCCATCACAGGTTCCGTCGGTGTAGGTAACACCGATCTGGTCCTTATTTCTGGTTCATCGGTGCGGGTGGCATTGATGACAGCGATACTGGGAGAAAATTCAACTGAAACAGACTTGCTGGCTTCGAAATATTTGATGGAGTAATCACTCGCCAAAAGTATACATGTGTGATCTTTCGATTTTGGAAAGGCATTCACAATTTCGATTGTTTTGTCAAAAGGAATGTCTATTGTTTCCTACAAGTAGTTATTTGCCATGTTTTACAGAATGAGGCGCACAAAATCATTTCCCACTTTCAGGAAAGATGGTAACAACATTCTGCCTGCAGGTAACTTTCCGAACCACCAGTGTGGAGGGACTGTCAGGGTTATGGGTGGACAACGACAGAACAAAGGAAGAGAGATGGACAAGAGAATGATTGGGAGGAAGAGCGATGGCGTGAAGATGTTGATACTAGAGTCCCATTGTTGGGCAATAAGCATTTCCGTGTTCCAATTCCAAGCCCAAATTAAATAGCTATTAGGGGTGCTTCTACAACGAAACATAACCTCTGACGTTCCAATCCTGTTCATATTATTTGAGAAGCATTGGTACCACACTGCATAGACATATGTCGCGAACTGTAATTTGAAGGTCTAGGCAGCAGGTGAGATGCAGGGTAAGGGTTGTTGGCTAAGATACCATGGATATGTGACCCGGCGTGATTGTGTGTCGGTCAATCGGTGTAGAAGGAAACTCAAACGGCTTGTAAAAATTTAGCCGCGTGCCCGTGCGAAAGATGAGTTAATAAATACTTTTCGCGAGATATTCATGTGGTTCTTGGTGAATTATAATTTGTCCTTAGTGTCTTGGGTAATTCATATCCTTCAACGTAAAAAATGTTGACTGTACCAGGCCAGATGGCCTGGTACGGTCTTTCGCATGTAAAGATTCCTTCCACACGTCTTGTTCTTTCTAAAGAGCTCGAAATCTGATGAAACCGAGTAAACATGAAGATCAAATGAGCGTGCGTCCTCTCCGGAACTCGTCTCAAGTGGAATTTTGCCCTCCGTCTTATTTCGAATGCAGTTTAACATAACAAAATTGACTAATTACGGATCAAACATTAGTAAATGAAAAAGGTATAATGTCATCTTGACAAATTACAGAACTGTCCCAATGCACAGCTGATATGAAAAAAGTCTACGTCAACAGGAACTGATCTGAAAACAACGTTTGCTCCTTAAATATGCTCCAAAAAATTTATAACCAAGGTAGGGAGTAAATTTATCTGTTCATCCCACCCATCGGAGGATTTTTTTGTTAAACATTCTCTATTCCCCATAGTTCAATATGACAAGACGGAAAAAAATTACACGCATTACTATTGATTAAAAAAAAAAAAGTAAAGTAAGGTCAACGTTCATTTACTAAATCATGAGTCTACTGTTTCCACTGACATTCTATGAAAAAAAAAGTTGGAAAATGTCCATGTCCAATATGTGGTTGAATACTGCCATACTCACACAATGTTTGGCAAATTTCGACAAAAAAAATTAAACTCAGTCAATGTTAACACTGCCACGAGTCATGAAAATAGGGTCTAACTATTGAACAGGTTACTTCATGAACGAGATTACTGTAAATTGGAGTATATGAACAAGAAACAAAATGTACGAGGGAATCCATGAAATTAAATCGGGGAATAACATTCAGATGACAAGATAAATAGCATGGCGGTCGAAACAAGAAAAATTTTTTTTGCTCGTACAAGTTAGAATCTTTTGTAATTTTAGTATACGGTTGAAGATACAGATACTGCTACCCGTCTTTATATTGATAGCTATCGAATTCCAAGTTTTTATGGCACTAAGATTTGAAATTTGTTTGTAGAGTGTAGACGAGTTACGGTGAGTTTGCAAATCCGTACTATTAAGAGGAACATACATATGGGCATTTTTGAAGAAAAATCTTTATCAATGTAAGGAAATTGATTATAAAGATTTGAGAGCAAACACTTTTAATGATGTGACAAAGTGGGAGAATATACCGTTGACAAAGAGAAGCAACGTGTGGTCAGGTCTGCTACCATTTGTTAATGTTATAATGACACGCATTTGGCTCAAATTCATAAGTGATAGGTTCGTTCGATAGGTAAAAGAATACAGGCTTATTCAATAAAATATAAAACAAAGAATGAGGATGTAGTAGATTTTGTTTACAGGAATTGTGGCACAATTTCGAGTTTTATAAGTGATGCCAGACAATTTTTTAAATACCCCGGTGACCTATGATAAAAAAAATTCAGGTATTACACAGATCTTCTGTTTTTGATACCGATGCAACTGCTTGTCCATTTAATCCGACATGTGTTATATGAATGAATATTTTACTCCTGGAAAATGTCATGACCTGTGCCATGTCCACATTCGTGTCAGCTTATTGGATGTGAACCATTTTGAAATGTGGAGCAATTGATTGCTCACATGAAAAATAGTATCTTTACAAGTTTTTTCGGTTAAATGATCTGTTTTATCTTCTGCTGAAATGACCGTATAACTTGTTTCTAGAGTTTCCAATGTCATTATTTTTGCTAAGAAAAAGCACAGGCCAAAGGAGCGACCATTGTTGTACTCCAATCTTATCGTACTGACAGATGATGGTTGTGTATTCCTTCACACTATGAGTTTTTTGTCTTGTGGATAACTTTGTATCCAACTCTTGTTGAAGGAAGTAACACCAAAGTGTTTTAATTTGGCGACAATTCCCTTATGGATCACACAATCAAAGGCTTTGTAAACATGTTGTAGATTCAAACTACAGATTTGAGTTTCTGTAATATTCCTTTGATCACATACTGGAAGTGCGAGTGAATTGCTCTGTATTTACCTATCGATAGATGAAAGATGTTAATGATTAAATACAAATTTAGAACTCAATAGACCGAAATATGTTTACGTCTTTACCTAATCTCTGTATAGCAAATTCTGTCCCTTTCCAGTATTACAACATTCCAGTTCACTTTTCCCTTCTGGAGCCTCAGCTGACTGCGGCGGTCCACTTTGTCTTACGTTGGATAAACTCGTCAAAAGAGTGAAGCCTAAGGGGCTCATAGGTAAACTTGTGGTCATGAATATAATTAAAATGTTAGCCTCACGTGATGAGTTGCCTTATAATGACACTATATTTAAGACAGTGGATAATGGCCCACCGACAATAACTTATTTACTACATGCTAGCATACAATATTTATAT
>SDVV010039345.1:0-10640 GCA_016164225.1 Gammarus roeselii | reverse complement strand
TTTAAAATCAAAGTCTCCATGAAAGGATCAAAACAAAAGGCAAAAAAATTAACTATGTTGTCTTGGTATGTGACTATAGATATTGTTAGCTATTAATTGCATCAACTTTTATGCTGGAACTAATATGAGTCAAACCAAGACATTTTGATTATTGACCCACCAGTTCAAACGTTAAAATTTAGCAATCAATACCTTATAGAGGGTAAACTTTCTTCCATTCCTAATTTCCTAGTATTATTGATGGAAACTTTTCTTCCTGCTTAGCCTTATCTACTTTTGGTGAAGGTGGTCTGCAAGCATCTGTTTCAGTTACCAGGGAAGGGGAAGAAGAGGACACAGCCTTTGTCTCAAAGCCTTCTATTAGTGCCACAAGGCGTGGGGCTTGCACAAACTCCTGCACCAGTCCAGCTTCAGCTACCTAAATGGGGGATTTAGTCAAGGAAACAAACAGCAGGAGGTTTTAGTCAAGAAAATACAACAGCAAATCCACACACATTAAGCTATATAGCTATAGGTAGCTAGCTAGCCATAGTACAAGCAACAGAAATGATATAGCTATAAGATACAAACACCAAAGTATAAAAAAATACTCACCCACTAGCTGGCTAATTCAATCAAACAATAAATATGTTTATGCATTAGCTATATAGCTACATAGTAACTCAATTATTTTAATATTCAAAATTGTTTCCAAACATAACATCAATATGTAAAATAAATACCTTGAGTGCAAAATACCATACAACAATATTGTTTCTTACCTTTCCTGCCTCCAGAAGAGATCAGCATACCCACTTGTCTGGTACATTGAAACACAAGAGGTCAGAACAGCATATCCACAAGCACATTCAAAGACTCCGCAGAAAACCAATCATTGAGATGCTGGAAGGGATACTCACCATTGGCTTTCAAAAAGCATATTGAAGAGACACTAGTGCAAAACAACAAAACTGTGAAAAAATTCAAAATCCAAACAATAAACACATTTGACCACAGAACATTTGACAAGAAGATTGGAACATAACAAGCCCCCTCACACTCAAACAATCAATCCCTTAAATACTCAGCCAATCTGGTCTTGATGGTGGAAAAGGTTTAAGATTCAACAACAACAGCAAGCAGCTCATTCTATATCTGGAACAAATTAGACAAATCGTAACTCTCGGTACCACAACACCAACATCACAGCACAAAATCCTCCAGATTTGCACAAGGTCCCTTCTCAGCAGCCTGCCCTTGATGATCAGCATCATCAAGAGCCAGCTGTATGTCATGGTAAAAAAAATCTTAGATGGCTATCACCTCCTCTGAACTGATTCAAGCAAATACCCCTCCTGAAAAAAAAATATTCCACAGAACAGTTGTAAAGACTGGGATTGATATGCAACACAACAAGTGTGACCATAAAATTTGAGCATCAGCTCACAGTTGATGTAAGTGGGTAACTACAGATACCAGCAGCTTTTTGCACAACTTCCTGAGACTCCCAAGAAACTCAAGACTATCATCTGCAAGAACTTCAAAATCTCAATGAACCTAGACTAACTCCAAACCAGACCCCTAATAATGTACAAAGCATCGACATCAATTTGGCAAGCAAGTGTTCCTAATTATGACCAGGCTATCCTTCAATAAGTCAACATACATCAGTAAAGGGATCAGGCCCAATGCTGAGCCTGAGGAACATTCCTAGGCTTGCTATTCACCTCACCAACACATAATTTGAGAAACAAGAAACCACCCATCTATCACAACACCAGCAAACTAAGATGGGATACAACAGAGCCAGCAGCAACTGACTTGACCACTTCAGAGTAATTTAGCAAATCTAATCTTCAGTTGATCTTAAATAGTTAATATCCGTAGGGTGCAACGAGGTATTGGCAAGCATGGGAAAATTTTGGTGGTATCGGTATCAACAGGTATTGGCAAATGGTGAAGGTGTTAGTATCGACCAAAAAGTTGCCGATACTTGATGAAGCTTTGAATTTCAACTTATTATCAACAATATATATGAATGTTTACAATGAAGATAATAAAAATTTGGGTATGCTACTAAATTACAATATCAAATTTTGCAAATTAGGCCATGGTCATGCACAAATGAAGCTAATCTAAATTCTCTATTATAATACGCTAAGTCGTCACGTCTGTTGGTCTGTGAACTACACTGAGGCTATTGGATCAACATCAATCAAACTTAAAAGGTGTCTTGAAGGTATCCATGGACATGGAATCAGTAAATAATAGCTTTGTAGTGGTGTATGGCAAAAATAATGTGACAGAGCAAAGTAAAGAAACAATCATTTCTATAAATAATTTCTGAGACCATTAAACTTTTCAGAAAAATATCTTCATGTTTCCATGCAAATGCTTGGGTTCTTCAACAATTCACTATCCCCAGAGACACATTGGGGTGAGGATTATAAACAAAATGAAGAGATCTGCAAGGGTTAAGAGAAGTATTCAAGGATCAGAGAAACATATATGAATGAGTGACACATCCTAAGATACGCATTCATGACTTGGAGAGCTACTAGGGATGCAGACGCGACCGCAATTTTCAAGAAGATGCACAAGGCTCATATGAGTTATTTGACAGGATTGTGATTGAGTAGGGTAAGATTTATTGACAGTTTTGACTAGATCCATTTTAATATGCAAAATTATTTAAAATTTGTATGCATTGCAAAAGCATCAATATATAGTGCTGGCTTCTAAATAAAATCAAATTTTCAGTTTGTGGTCCGCCCCCTCTTCAATAATTCCAACTTCCAAAATGTACATTTTTTTTATTGGGGATTCCCCTCAACAAACTAACCATGTCATTTTTTTTTAACCTTTAGTTCAAAGATTTTTTTTTATCATAAATAAAACCTGCTGTTCTTAAAAAAAAAAATGGTTTAACCCAAGAAAAAACACATGCTTCATTTGCAATGAACCTAGGATATTTTCTTCTTTGCTACTTATCCAGCAGGTTTAAATCTATATAATTGATTTTATGATGATACTCTGCATGCTGGAAGAAATTGCAGCATTTTCTTCATTTCACCCCATGTTTTTTTTTAATTCAATGGGGTTTGATTTTTCCTCAGTTTTTTTTCTAGAACAGAAAGTTTTTTTCATGAAAGATTATAGTATTTTAGACCTTTTAGGTAAACCATTAGTGTGACCAAAAAAGTATAAAAAGAAAAAATGTAGAATGGTGAGGGGTGTTACCACAATTTTTAGTAGGTAGGTGTTTTTTAGGAACACATGTTTTTTTCTGTTTTTGAGTGGGGGGTGGGGTGGTGGCGGAAATTAATTAGACATGCATAAACTGAACTGAAACCCATTCAATAAATAGCCTTACATAAATTAGAACAAGAAATGTCAAAAAAGTTATGGAAAAGGCATTGTGTTGCCTTGACAAGACAAAAAATGCTCTAAAAATCCCATGAATGGCAAAATTATTGAGAAAATAAAAATAAAAAGTCTGGATGGAATGCATTTTTTGGTGAATGCCTTTTAACATAGAAAAGTATACATTTCCTATTTTCGAAGGAGTGTTTTTATTATCCACTTCCACATGTTTTATTTAGAGGCTAGCACTATACATTTGCAGTTTTGATACGTGACTCCTACAGTGAAATTGTTTTGTGAAACGACTGCAAAATTACAATGGCCCACAAATTCAGCTGCTGGACGTGGTAAAAACTTTTTTGATATTCCTGGTCAGCAAAATAAGCGCTTCTACCAGGTACCCATGTGGATAGAAGAAATTGCACTATCTGACAATATGATGCATCTTGACATGTCACTCCGCTTGGTCTGCACGCGTGCACATACACAAGCATTTGATGTGTACATGGTTGAAAACTAGCTATTTATAAAGTCACGAATTAGTAAATGATCAATTGCTTTACTAGCTACCTATATTTAGATTTTATTTAATTACTCTTTCTATTTTTCTATAAATATGTACTTATGATAACAATAATTTGTTATATTGCTAAGGCAAAAAAGGTATTGGTACAGAGTATTGGCCATTCTCAGTATCGGAAGTAGTTGGTATATATCGTTTCTTCTTTGGTATTGGAAGTATAGGAATTGGTACCCATCAGAAACTAGGACTTGGTATGGTTATAGCTGGAAAACAAGGTATCAACACTGCTGTAATATCAATTGACTCATAATAAACAGATAACACAATGATAGTTTTTGAGAGATCACCGAGAGTTACTTTAAAAAATGTCAACAAATTAACTGATCTTGCTTAGGGGTGCAATTCACTCTGCAACAAATAGGTTAGGATTATTAAGAAAGGCTATATCAGTTGAACAACAGATTCTATCAGAAACATTGGATAAAATCCATCCAGGCCCATTGGCCAAGGTATTATTCATACTGAGATTGGATGCCCAGAACATGATCTAGAAACAATAGTTCAAATCATGAAAGGTAGCCAGTGACATCCAAAGTATGTGAGTCATTCTTCTCAAACCTCTTTCTAGAAATCTTGTACATATTCCATGCAAGTGCTTTTCTCACCTTCAGCACATGGAGTTACTTAAAGATACAGAACCCTAGGAGAGTCTCCAGCAAGAGGGACACGTAATTCTATCTTTCTCTGCAGTATCTGTATTGGGGAACATGCTGTATGACTCATGAACACCAAGGAAGACAAATTTCATAAGCTAATCCATTTTGGACAATGATTCAGGAATACTACCGTAGTTACCCACGTATGAAGAATAATGCAAAAATGGTATTTCATCATCTGGCTCCCAAAATTTTGCAAACGAGTAATCACAAATGACAGGCAAGTGGAAGCACCTTGAGAAAGAATCCAAAACTTTACCATTTCCTACATGATCTGGTTTGCTATTCAAATTGAACCCTAAAGATTGCTAGTGGAAAAAAAATTGACACCATCACCCACATATGCAACCCACAAACAGCCAAGCAATGAAAAAACATTTGATCAGCCAGGCAAATCTAACCACCTCAGTGATGGCAAGTTGAAATTCTCTAACACAATAACCTTGCCAACAAACATAGAAGTGATTAATCAAATCAATCTGGGCAACATTTTCCTGTTGAACCCTATTATAGTGACATTATTATTAAAAAAAACTGCCACACTTCTGTACAGGCCACTTTTCCCCACAAAAATTGCTTCATCATAAAAGTAAAAACGCTAAGAAAATAAACAGCATATATAGTATTTTTCTAGCTATTCAATATCATCACCACAAAGTTATTGTTGCACTGAAGGTGGGAAACCAAGAAGATTATTCACCTACTACTTCAATAGCCCCTGTGAATCATAATAGTTGACAGTAGACTATCTTTTGACAAATTACAGGAGGTTTGAATTTAGCACACTATTATTTAATGATTTATTCTCAAGCACACTTCTATTAAAAGATTTATTATAAAGTTAGAGAAATAAATGTTGAGAATAAGATGGCAGAACAAATAGCCAGTCATATTTCAGACAGAGAGAAATGATTGGATTATTGCTAGTAATTATCACCGATTATTTTCAATTCATAATTATGACCCTCTTACCCACTTCAAACAGTAGCTAGTATGGTGAACAAATTTGAAAAGGATAGCTTTAGATAATGCAGTTGCCAATGAGTCATTGCTATAAATATAGTTACTAGTGAATAACACAGTGCTCACAGTTGACAATATAATAGTTAGCTAGCTACTGAAGCTACAGCTAGCACCTAATGAAATAAAGATGAAAGATTATAAACTCATTTACCTCACACATAAACACAAAAAATATATGTGCGATAAAAATGGTGGGCAAGGAAAGGATACAGCAATTAACTTGTGTCCTGGCAACAGTTTCTGGGTGAGAAGTGCTTCAAAATCCATAATCTTGGCAAGTGAGAAAGTAGTTATCACTGTACAGCTACCTACTTCTGAAATATTTGAAGAATGATGCACAATATGGTGGCGTGTTTAAAATGATGTAAGAATAATGTGTAGGTAGCTACATTTATTGAAATCTGTTGAATAATTGGGTAAATATGTATGTGAAGATTCAAGATATGATAAGCATGGTAATAAATAAAATTCCTTCACATAGAATTAGGAAGGTAAAATTTCACACAATAGGTATTCAAGTACAAGAAATACTATTGGTCATGTATGATCATATTGGCCCTCTGAGAATGCACATATCATCACTTGCAGATGGAGCACGTGATTCAGAAAGCAATAAGTTGATTCAGAAATCAACTTTCAAATAAGACAGTATTTGAACCTAATTATACCACAGTGTAAGATAAAATAAAAGCCAAATTGATCATCAAATGACAACAGTACCATTGTCAGCATATTTTTATATTGGAAACAATCAGATCAATGCAATGAATCTAAAAATAAGACATTGGGTTTATATAGTGTTCAGTAAAAACTTTGGTAGCTACATATACTATCAGTACTCGCTACACAGTTAATAGCTACACACAAAAGGATAATATTCATCAGCATGCAAAGACATCAATCAAAGTGAATCACATAACAAATGAAGGCATCTCAATCAAAGTGCTTGCAACATGAGACACAATGTTTCTGGATAGCTACTTGTCACTGTGGATGGTCAGATGAGAAGTTGTGAAGGCAAACCTCCTCTCTAGACAATCAAAGCGATCAGACACAGCAGTCACGTTCAAATAACAAATTTTTGATCTGAAAAGGAAATATAAGATTTAATTCAAGAACTAGATATTGTCTGCCACAGCAGAACAATCATGTAATGCTATTGTTGATTGTAAAAATAAACAAAATTTACTAACAGCCCTTACTGATGATCAAGATTTGAGTTTCAATTAGCTATTAAAAAAACTTTCTCTCCAAGCATCATATTGATCACACATACCAACACAATGGTATTTCACAATACCCTGTCAGTAGAGGTGGTGCAATAATACCTTGTCCCTGGGGATGCAGGGAAGGTATGGGGGTCAGGGTCAGCTCTGTGCATCTTTATCAAATAAATGGGCAGATTGGAACGTCAACAGCCAAAATATCTGATGACAATGTATGGAAAAAAGTGCAGAGAAACTTCAAGGTATGGATGATGCAAGGGTATTTTTATCCAGAGGGCACTAACATTTCAATAATGTCATGAGCTGTTTATTAAGAAGAGCCTGTTGAGGGCAGAAAGTTATAGTGAGGTAGGATTGGCTTCAGCAGCTGTAGCCTATGGTGCTAGTGACATAGAAGAGTACACTAATTCCATTGATTTAAGTTTGAGCTTGCCACTGGTGATGTAAAAGTTATGATCTATCATGTAATGACATAATAAGTATGTTTCACAGTTAAATTAAAAATATATAAGCCATTCATGTTCCTTTACACATGCACCATAATTGATTCCTAAAAAATATATTTCATCATGCCAAATTACAAACATTCCTATAATGAAAAACCAAGATGATTGTTTCATCAGGTGAGGTGTTGGAGGCACATTGCTCCATTTTTCTAGATGTAGCTGTATCCTGAATTTGACAGCTATGTGGCAGCTGCAATGACAACTGTGATGTCACTGCCCTGCTGTTAATGATTGTCTCCTTTGAATAGCTGAGTGTGTGTGTGCCATCCCATTAGAAATGAAAGTGTTACGTTTTTCTACAGCTACTGTGGAGTTGCGCAGGCTTGATTGGTAGGTGGTGTTGCAGGTAGGGGCAATTATGCAAGAGTAACCAAACACGGTTCTTCTGGTTGTGGTGCTAGGAGCAAGATGTGCAGCTGTGGTGAGTTGTGATGTTGATGCTGTTAGTCATAGAATTGCTGCAACTGGTTGTCTTAGTGCAGCTGGACATGGTGTTACTGCATCTAGTTGGGGGGATGCTATGACTGTTTATGGTGTTGCTCTAGCTGACCAGGGGGAGGTGTTCCTGATCACAAAAGGGATACATCTGGGTCAAAGCAGCTAATTTTCCACCTACACTAAGCTCCAATAGTTATTAAAGCAATTTCTAAACTTTAAAGTGCATCATAATAATGTTGACTCCCAGAGAAATAAAGTTGTTTTTTATTTTTTATTTGTGTTTGAAACAGAATACTGTCACTCCAACTGCCAGCAAGACTTTGTTACTACTTGTTGTCTCCTATTTCTTCATCGACATTGCTAACTTAAGTGTTGTTAGGAGAGACACAGATGGCACTCCATCTGCATGGCCACATTTAGTCAATGTCTATGCAATTTTCGAATCGCTTCTGATTTCTTGACTAGAGCGATGAGGAAGGAAGCAAAATTATTTATCGTCTGATAATATACTGGATCTAGTTTATTATCAGGCACACATTTGAGGAGGATTGTGTTGGTGAGATTTCTTAGCTGCCACTGTTGCCTTGCTGAGCTAGCATTCTCTCATTGTCTCTGGCAGCAGGGGTGTAGCCATGCCAGAATTTAGAAGGTTTGCCTCAGTTGACTAGGGGCTGGAATTCAGTTATTATTTAGCAAGTGAAGATTCATTTTTTATTAGCTGTCAGTTTTGAAGCCTCTTTTTGAATTGTTTATACCTTTCATGACAGTTTTTGTCTGATGTTGACTTTTCTAGGGTGAGGTTTTGCCTGTTCTCAAAACTAGTGATCCCAGTTCCAGGACCTATGGGTCCAGATGGCCTCAAGCCAGATTTGTTGAAGAACTGTGCACCACAATGATCATCATACTGACATATTAAGCATGCTTGTTCTAATGACACTCTGAAACTTGAAAAGAAAACTAATTATCAGAATGTGTAATGGAGGGTGCAGAAATCCCCCTATTTGGTGTGGAGAATCACTTCAGTTTATGGGGCATGACTCCCCTCAGGGTTTTTCCTGCATAAGATTTTTTGGGTTGATGATAGAATATTAAAACTTACAGTGCTTCATGGTCACACACCGTACAAACAAAGTTTCCAGATAACCTAATTTTTACATTAATTATTTATTAACGAACACCATTCTATTCCTTGACTCTAAGAGGAGAGACTTCTAGCTCCTGTCTTTTGTGGGGAGTGCAGGGACATGCTTGTGGAGGGGAGAGACATCTTTGACAGAAAGGAAGCAGTCAGAATTTTGGAGGCTTCATCTGAGGTTGATCAGGGGCTGGGATTCAACAAAAAAAAATCTAGCTTTTCCAGACAGTTTTGATGTCCTTTAATAAGAAGTTCACAGCTCTCATGATTGTTCATGTCTCAATAAGATGGTTAGAGCACTCCCAGCTGTTGTTTCCAGGAGTTTGGAGACTTGGCATGCTAACAAGCAGGTCAGAAGAGAGAAGAGCTGTAATTCATCAGTTGCTCATGAGAGGTCATACACATAATGAGCTGAATAGAAACTACATAGTTACATTTTTCAATCAATTCTCAATAAAATTACAAGTTCAATTTGATGAACAGGTCTGAAAACCATATGCTGTTTTATGCAAAGATTGGCAACTGGAGGTGGATTGATAACTTCAGGATATATTGTGGATGGCACGATGTTCAACTTCAAAAAGCATTTGATATGGTTGGTTATGCTGTACTCCTGTCTAAGCTAGAACCTTTGAAAGTTTGTGATTCTTCAGCTAGCTTCGACCGGGGTGCCTACTCGCATTTTGGGCATACTTTGAAATAACTTTAAAAATAGGTGGCTAAGAAACTTTGTATTTAGGGTGTGTACAGCTACTATTATGACCATGGAGCACCATAACTTTCAACATTCTATTGTTAACAAAAAAAAGTTATTTACAAAAAAACATGCAGCGAGCTAGGGCCTCTAATCGGGGGTGATTTTTGCACCCCCCATTTTTTTCTCACCTTGGTTGCAACAAGACCACCCCACACCCCAGCAAGGCCAGAGTACAGAACATGACAGGAGGCACAAATGCCACAGCACGCCAGACTGCAAAGACCGGCATAACAATGGCACAGAAAAAAACTGGAAATTTGTGCTTCAGGCAACTGATCATACAGCAGTTATGTTGATCACAATATAGAACACACATACATATATACATATACACTGAAAAAAAAGCATACATGCTTACACAAGCTTCCAAACAAATAAATTAAACTTCATCAGCCTAGTCAAAATCTAAAAATTCCTTGTACATCAGATCAGCAAGGGCTTGCTTGTAGCGAGTGATATCTGTCAACTGCACTATGTCAGCAGGCAAGCCATTCCACACACCAACACATCTCACACTGAAGGACCTACTGCGGACATCAGAGGAGCAAGGAGGAAATGCCAGCTTCAGCCCATGACCTCTAGTACCAACTCTCGGAGCCAAAGAGAACATGGTTAGCAAATCCTCAGAGTTTCAATGCAAAATTTTCCAATATTTGATCAGGTGTGCCCTAAGAAGACGGCCCTTAATGGAAAACAAATCCAGGCTTCTCAAACGTCAGTCTGACTTCTGTGTGCTGCAAGAGTTTGGAAAAGATTATTGTTTCCGGTCTGGTTGAGTTTCTTGAGAGCAATGAGATTCTCTCCCCTCACCAGTTTGGATTCCGGAAATTTCGGTCTACTGGGGATCAGCTTCTCTTGGCTTATTCAGATGTTTCAGACTGGGTGGATGATGGCTTTGTTGTGGATGTTGTGCTGCTCGATTTTTCAAAGGCATTCGATGTGGTTTCTCATGATGTGCTGATTCACAAGCTGAG
>SDVV010039344.1:0-10640 GCA_016164225.1 Gammarus roeselii | reverse complement strand
GGGAGGTGAACGCGAGTGTGCTGGGTCGGGGCTTGGAACTGTTGGAAGCGAATGGGCGGAGTTGGCAGTTGAGCCAGTTGCTATTTGCTGATGATACGGCCCTGGTTGCGGATTCGGAGGAGAAGCTATGTAGGCTAGTGTCTGAGTTTGGTAGAGTGTGTGAGAGGAGGAAGCTTCGAGTGAACGTGGGTAAGAGTAAAGTAATGAGATGCTCGAGGAGTGTCGATGCGAGCAAAATTAGTGTCATCCTAAATGGAGAGCTCTTATAAGAAGTTCAGTGTTTTAAGTATCTTGGCTCCCATGTGGAGATAACTAAACTAGTGGAAACTGAAGTGGAGGCGCAATTGAAGGAGGGGTGTAAAGTGTTGGGTCCACTGAAGAGTGTAATGGGCTGTAGGACGTTGGGGATGGAAGCAAAGAGAGGGGCTGTATGAGGGTGTTGCTGTACCAACTGTGCTCTACGGAGCTGAGACTTTTAGGGTGAGAGCCGAGGAGAGAAGAAGGTTGAATGTTTTCGAGATGAAATGTTTGAGGAGCATGGCTGGAGTAACGCTGAGAGACCGGATCACCAATGACGTGGTTCGAATCAGAACAGGGATGGTGAAGAAGTTGGAGGACAGAGTGGATTCGCGTGTTCTGAAATGGTTCGGGCACATGGTGAGGATGGATGAAGAGATACTGGTGAAAAGGGTGATGAATGCGAAGGCGAGTGGTTGCTGGCCTAGAGGTAGACCGAAGTTTGGGTGGATGGATGGTGTGAAGCAGGCGTTAGGAAGGAGAAACATGAATGTGGAGGTGGCGAGAGAGCGTGCAATGAACAGGCGCGAGTGGAGAATGGATGTGAATTGTTGGTTTTTACGCTCCTCTGATGTGCTTTCCCGCCCTTGGCATCCCGCTGTCGGGATGGTTGTGGGTGGGGGGGGGGCCGGCCATTATGACGAGGTGGGAGTGAACCAGGGATAACTATCGGGCCCTGCTGCTGACAACGAATCCTCAGGTGCACTTGTGACCCAGAGTGTATGTTGCGGGGGTACCGGCCGGACCCTTTAACACAAAAGGGCTAAGTTGTGTGAGTGTGACCGTAGGAGGGTGTGAGGTGCGCCTTGTCGTCGGCCACTCACCTTTCTGGGGGATGCGGCCAAGTGTCTGTATCTGTGTATCTGAGACTGCTCACAGATAATCTTTATCCTATCAGTATTTTTTCATGGCTGATTTACCATTATTTCTATGTTTTTAGTGTCTGTATCATTATATATTTATGTCTGAATTAGAACTCTATATATTTTTCTAGGTGTAATATGTTTATATTCTCAACTAATTAGCGAATAATTGACTCATTCGGTGGCTGTTTTTATGGGTTTTTAGTGGTTGGATTGGGATATTTTGTGTCTTATGTTAGTTTTATCATTATATTGCACTTATTGTTTGTTGGAATAGTATGGTAGGTATGTTTTATAGCTCGTGTTGCAGCCTTAGCGTGCGCTCGGCCATGCTTGGTACCAGCCTGATGGTTGGATTTAAGCAACATTTTGGGTTTTCCAACTGTTTATTTCATATGTATATAATATGTATTGGGATAGTATGGTATATTAGTTAGGCAGTTGACGGGTTGATGTTTGTATTTTATCTTGATGTAGCAGCTTCGTTACGAGAACCTGTATACCCCATAACGCACTATTAAGTTTTGAATCTGATATCTCGGTGACATCATTTATCCGCATGCTCCAAAAGGACAGTTATCAAGCGGCAGTAGACTGTTCGGGTAGTCTTATCTCAATTTATCTGTAGAGCGAGTATCGGTTGGATGCCTCCCTCAGCGAGAGTAGATGGTTCTTACTTAAATGATATGGATTTATTGTAAATTATTATATTGTGGTATATATAAATAGTAATGATTAGTTCATAAATGATGAAATTGTATTATTTTTGGAATTTTGAATGGTTATTTCACACAAGTACAGAAATGTTAGGATATATTAAGTTTGCATCTTACATGAAGCACCTTATTTCAGGCGTATATGGTTGTTCTTTGCATCCTCTTGATGTTTTTAGGTACATATCAAGTTATGTTACGCGTAAGCCGTGGATACTTTTGCTAAAGAAAATTTGATTTAACCCTGTTTTGGACTGCGCTGGAGAAAAAATTCATCAGATTTGTATATACTATAGCGTAGTCGCGTAGAAGTATTTCCCATCATATACTGTGGATTTCAGTTATGTATGTTGCTCGCATGTCTTGCTAGCTTATTCACTTTAGTTGTTTGGTAGGATACATGCTAGTTTTTTTATCTCGTACATCATGTTTTTTTATGTATGTTTTGGGTACGGTAAAGAATTGACCGTGTTAATTTATTATACCTCGAGCGTTTTAGCATATTTGCATTCAGTTTTCTATGTTCTATGCAGAGTTTCCATCTTCAATGGAAAGTATTGAATATTTTATACAATTATGGGAATATTAGGATATATTGCATTTGTATCTGCAATGTAGAACATTATTTCAGGTGTAATTTAGTTAGATGGTATACCTGCTTAGTGTTTAATCTACCTGTTTCACGTTTTGTTACAAAGATTGGAGTGGATATTATTGCTATAGAAGATTAGATTTTTTACAAGCTTGGTCTTGCTGTTAGTTTATTGTATATTTATTGTACGAATAACGACGTACTCCAATGTTTAGGAGGAATTAGAGGAGTCCCCTAGGCAAAAGCTCGTTGCATTTACGTTCATTTGTATAAGAAGACCGATTTACTTGGATGGATACCCTCGTATATTTAATTTTTTATTGTTTCTTAGGACAGAGTAGATAATTACGTAATTATTTTATAATTGTTGTATGATTTTTTCTGCGGTAAACAAAGGAATATGTGTTTATGAGGTGTAAGTCCGTACTACATCTCTGTGGAATTTTGTTATTAAACCTTAGAAAGTGTATAGTTTAACGTTTTAGAAGACGATTTAATGAATGGATTTTTCCTGGTATAGAGGCGGCTTATACTCTCTGGTGATCATTCGGAGTTCGTCCAAGTTCAACATGATTTTGTAAGTTCATGTGGAAGATGGTTTCAAGTTCTATGGGTTTGTTAAAAAGGTTATACCACAAGCTGCTGGTCGTTGTAGTGATTTACTTAGGTCGTCACTGAACAGAACCCCAGATCTTATGACCACACTCCTTGTGACTCATGTCAGGCCCATTCCTGACAACTGTACCTTTGTATGGATTCTTGGTTATGTCCAAGATGGGACTGCTGGTCAGAGATGATGGACTAAACAGATGCATGGTATGTCTGAGAAGTTGTACCATGTCTGGCTATCCCCTCTAAATTTGTTATATATCAGGGGTAGATTGCTGAGATAAGACCTAATAAAGGATTGTAGTGATCGTTGTTGACACAGTTGGCTTTGATTCGTCAATAGCATCAGTAAGGTTTAAGAATCTGTTTCAGATTGAAGTGGTATCGTAGCATAATTACATTTTTGTGCACGATCTCAGTGTTTGTTTTACTGTCACATATTATTTCGGTGTTGCTTATATGTTAGTATACCATCTTCGCCCTGCTTCAGATCACATTAAGAGTTGAAATTGTGGATTATTTATATTTTTTATAAATTACAAGATTGGTAATGCGTATCGGCATCACTTATCGATCGACCATACACCTTCCATATTAACAGGATACGCCGTATATCATAGTTAATCACTGACGGTTAGAGTAGAGTAGAGAAACTTACTTAGCTATTTTATTTGCTGATATACGATTTTGAAAGGTTATCATATATATTGTTTATTATCTAACATAGGATATTCGTATATGATTACTTAACATGATTTATTTCCAGACCCTTTTCGTGTATTATAACGAATATTCACTACATCCACTATAACATTTTACTATATAGCTGTGATGGAAGAGCGGCAGTACATATGAAAATGGACGAAAATATGCTCATTCGCAATTGGAAGAATGCATCCAAACTGGTAATGATTGATCAAAATGTAGAGCCAAGGGGAAGATTTGATATGAAAAAATCATAAATCGTTGATAGAAATATCTTGCATGAGCATGATGAGTTGAATAGTAATACATAATTCTTGGTTACGATAGGTTTGGTTGGGTGTGCATAACATATAGGTACACACACACACACATACACACACACACACACACACACACACACACACACACACACACACACACATACACCCTCACACACATACACACACACACACACACACACATAAAAGCACGAAAAATTGCAGACTCATAGTAAAATGCTACATATGATGATGTTGGCGTGGGGTCTCTTACATCATAAATCTACAGCAAAATTGTTACAGATGATAACTATTTTTGTATTGTGACTTGGCGAAAATAAAAGATAGGACAGTATCTTATGTGAACAGCTAAGTGAAATACGTTTTTTAAATTTTATCCACTCAGCTCTAAGCTCTATTAAGTATATATGCGTGTACAGGATGCCGATACCGACCCTGCATATGCATACAAAAATAGATATGTGTGTGTGCATGGTGTCGGTACCGACACCGCTTATGCATACGAAAGTGTGTAAAGTGTGTATGTGTCTACATGGTGTAGAGATCGACCCCGTTTATGCATACAAAAGTGTGTATGTGTCTACATGGTGTGTGATGTTCAATAAGATATGTGAAAAAAACTGAAGCAAAATGGAGTAATCTGATATGTGTAACGATTAAACTAATAAATAAATACCGAACATAAGTATGAAAACTGGAAAAATATATATAATACTAGGTTAAGTTGGGATGGGTTAGGTTAGGCTGAATTAGGTTTGCGGCCCCCTTACATCACGCACCTTTAGTGAAAAATACTACAGATGTTGACCGAGTCTGTATATGCATACAAAAATGTATGTATGTGTCTACATGGTGTCGGTTCTTCGAACCTGTATATGCCTACATGGTGCCGGCAACGGTGCCAGCACCGAGCCTGTAAATAGCTATATGGTGCCGGCTTCGACCCTATAAATGGCTACATGGGGCCAGCAACGGTGTCGGCATCGCCCCTGAATATGCGTACAGAAGTGTTTATGTGTGTACATGGTGTGTGATATTGAAAAAAACTACGTAAAATACAGCAATGTGGAGTGATTTGATTTGTATATCGCATAGAATAATGACTAAATACCAAACATAGCCATCAAACGTGAAAAAAATACATCATTATTGGTGGGGCTGGTTAAGTTAGGTATTAACGTATCTGGCGGAGTATGGCAGCCATTTTGTATTCATTGACTTTCTTGTAAGTGATGTCGAACATCGATTTATGAATCGCTAATGATGTAGCTCGGGCGTTATTTATATTCCAGATTTTGTTAACTGCGGCTCTTATATCACAGATATAGAGTAAAATCTTATAGTGGATGTAGTGAATATTCTTTATAATACACGAAAAGGGTAGGGAAAAAATCAAGTTAAGTAATCTTTTACAAATACCCTTTGTTAGATAAGAAAAAAAATAGAATGGCATTAACTGATCATTTCTTAAATATCTTATTGTAACAGTAAAATGTTGAATACATATTGTAAAAATACGGCTAAATTCATTGCTAACGCTTTAACAGCCATAACAATCAATGGTATATGCGGCAAGCTTGCATAATCGTTTTGAACTCTACAGTTTTATTAACGAGCCATAACCTAACATTACGTGAAACTGCACACACGCACACACTCATACATATATGCACAAATTACCAATAAAACATATCAAATGAATTAATCCTATTGAAAAAATTGCAAGCCTTCAGTAAATATGCTTCATGTGATGGTCGTTTTTTATCATTATGGAAAGGTAAAAAACATGACAACAATGGTTTGGAAGCTACTAACTTGTGCGATCCTTTATGCAAAATCGAGAGTTACAATGAACGAATGGAGGGATTTTTACATTAACTGTTTACACAAATCCAATAAACTAGTTCTACAAATCAACCTAAAACGGAACCGAGATCCAATATCAAGACGTAAATCATACCAATATTTTCTATTCCTTCAAAAAATTAGGCGAATGTATACCTAATAATCATACATTCCCTATGATTTCCTTGATTTATATTCTATATTTTCTTGACTGCGGTCCCTACATCACAAGTCTACAGTAAAAACGCTAGAATGGTTACAGTGAATGCTCGAATAAGTCAGATATTCTGAATATCATTGAAATCACATAACAACACAGAATCAATCAACTATTTCACCTGTACAAACTACAAACAGTTAACATAAATTCATAATCGTAAGACATGTGGGAATAACATCTAGTAAAGGCTTGCGACCGAAACATATAATTGTGATCTACAATTTACTAATGCAGTATTTTGTTACAACACTCTATACAAATCCGGTAAACTAGTGTTTCATGACAACTCAAAACAATACCACAGATCCAATATCAGGGGGTGAAACATACCAATATTTTGTGCCACTACATCCAATTCAGTGAATTTATACCCCCAACTACATAAAATTAGGATAATGTATACCTAATAAAGTTATATTACTATGATAACTTTTCAAAATCGTATATCAGCAAATAAAATAGCTAAGTAAGTTTCTCTACTCTACTCTAACCGTCAGTGATTAACTATGATATACGGCGTATCCTGTTAATATGGAAGGTGTATGGTCGATCGATAAGTGATGCCGATACGCATTACAAATCTTGTAATTTATAAAAAATATAAATAATCCACAATTTCAACTCTTAATGTGATCCGAAGCAGGGCGAAGATGGTATACTAACATAAGCAACACCGAAAAAATATGTGACAGTAAAACAAACACTGAGATCATGCATAATAATGTAATAATGCTACGATACCCATTCAGTCTGGTACAGATTCTTAAACCTTACTGATGCTATGTCTCTGGTAGGACAAATCAAAGCCCACTGTGTTATAACAACGAACCCTACAATGCTTTATTAGGTCACATCTCAGCAAGCTACTCCTGATATAACTTACAAGATCACGTTGAATTTGGACGAACTCCAAATGACTACCAGAGAGTGTAAACCGCCTTTATACTACGACCAATCCATTCAGTACATCGTCTTCTAAAACGGTAAACTATACACTTGCTAGGGTTTAATGACGAAGTTCCACAAAGATGTAGTACGGATCCACACCTCTTAAACATATATAATTACCGTGGAAAAAAAATCATACAACAATTATAAAATAACTACGTAATTCTCTACTCTGCTCTAATAAACATTGAAAATGAAATATACAATGGTATCCATCATGGTAAATCGGTCTACTATACAAATATACATGAACGCAACGAGCTTTTGCCTAGGGGACTCCTCTGACTCCTCCTAAACGCTTAATTATGACGTTATTCCTACAATAAATATACAATAAACTAACAACAAGACCAAGCTTGTAACAAATATAATCTTCTATAGCTATAATATCCATATCAATCTTTGTAACAAAACGTAAAAAATATACATAAAACACTAAACAGATACACTATCTAACTAAATTACACCGGAAATAATGTTCTACAGTACAGATACAAGCGTAATATATATCCTAATATTCCTATAATTGTATAAAAATATCCAATACTTTGCATTCAAGATGGAAACTCTGCATAGAACATAGAAAACTGAATGCAAATATTCTAAAACGCTCGAGGTATAATAAAATAACACGATCAATTCTCTACCATACCTAAAACATACATTAAAAACAATGATGTACCTACCAAACAACTAACGTGAATTAGCTAGCAAGACATGCGAGCAACATACATAACTGAAACCCACAGTATGTGATGTGGAATACTTCTACGCAACCACGCTATAGTAGATTCAAATCTGATTGAATTTTTCTCCAACGGAGTCCAAAACAGGGTTATATCAAATCTTCTGAAACTAAAGTATCCACGGCTTATTCGGAATATAACGTGATATATACCTATAAAAAATCAAACTAATGCAGAGAACAACCAAATATGCCTGAAATAAGGTGCTTCATGTAAGATGCAAACCTAATATATCCTAAAATTTCCATAAATGTATAAAACAACTATTCAAAATTCCAGAAATAATACAAATTCAGCATATATCAACCGATCATTACTATGTATAAAAACCACAATATAATAAGTCATAAAAAATTCATATCGTTTATGTACGAACCAGCAACTCTCGCTGAGGGTGGCATCCAGCCGATACTCGCTACACAAAAAAAGGATATAAGACTACTCGAACAGTCTACAGATGCTTGATAACTGTCTATTTGAAACATGCGGATACATAGTGTCACCGAGATATCAGGCTCAAAACTGGATAGTGCGTTATGGGGTATACAGATTCTCGTGCCGAAGCTGCTGCATCAACCCAAACTACAATCATCGACCCGACAACTGCCTAACTGATATACCATACTGTCCCCATACATATTATATACATATGAAATAAACAGATGGAAATCACAAAATGTTGCTTAAATCCAACCATCCGGCTGGTACCAAGCACGGCCGAGCGCACGCTAAGGCTGCAACTCAAGCTATAAAACATAGCTACCATACTATTCCAACAAACAATATGTACATTATCATGATAAATCCAACAAAAGACACAAAATATCACGATGCAACCAATAAGAATCTATCAAGCAGCCACCGAATGAGTCAATTATACGCTAATTAGTAATGAATACAAACAAAATATACCTAGAAAAATATATAGAATTCTAATCCAGATATAAATATATAATGATACAGACACTCAAAAACATAGATATAATGGCAAATCAGCCGTGGAAAAATACTGATAAGATAAATAACAGCTAAGAGCAGTCTCACCTGACGAAAATTCTAAAGGACATGAAACGTAGATACATACAATAAACATTCAAATTCAATAAAACAGTAATTACCAGTAAACCCTAAATGTACATAACCACAAAATCTTCCCAAATACATTCGAAAGCTGGGGCCGAAAGCCCTATCGCCCACCACGCGAGCCACCAGTCCGTCCGCTGCGCCAAAGCCGGTTCCGACTCTTCGCTAACTCCCTCCACCAAAACCGGTTCCGACCCCTGCCAGAGAAGGTCCTACCATTGAGGTTGCCTGATCAACGCCTAAAAATGTAACACACCATCTAAAAGAAAAAAATTAAATACTTTAACAATTGAAAACGAAATAAATGTACATAAACACAAAACCTTCTCAAATATAATCGAAAGCAAGGGCCGAAAGCCCACTCGTCCGGCCACCCGCCCGTCCGCCCTGCTTCGCGCCGCCCGCCCGAATGAGTCACCCGTTAGCCACCCGTAGGACACCCGTAAGCCACCCGTAAGCCACCCGTAAGCCACCCGAATGACTCTGATCGCGCCAAAAATAGGCTCCAATCGCAAAAGTAATCATTGCAATGTCCGAGTTACATTAAGGCTGTCGGACACCCTCAGTAATTAGATACATTTAACCATTACATTTTCCGAATCGCTCAGGACCGTTTTGACGTTATACTATCTACTGGTCTGGCAAAGTACTGGGTTCGGGTGTCTGCGGACGACCCTCCTGCACTGCTCATCAGGTGGGTTGTTAGAGCTCTTGTTAAGGTCGGGTCTGGCAAAGTCCTGGGTACAGGTGTCTGCGGAAGACCCTCCTGCCTTGTTCGTCAAGTGGATTGCTAGGACTACCGTTAAGGTGTCTAGAAACTATGGCGCCTTGGATTCAATTTCGCCTCGGTTTTTGACAATAGGTTGCACAATAAATATGCTTGCAATGGGATATTCAATCCATGATTTTTTAGTTAAGTGGAGTTATGCAGAAAAATAAAATACAGGCAGTAACATGTTCTCCATTGATGAAGCCTTCCAAGAAGAAAAGACTAGCGATGAGAGAAGCAAGCGGTAAATGAATCACAAGATATACGTTATGAAGCATTACTTTTCTTAAAAAGTTGGATCCTGTGGATGTGCTCTTGCTTATATTTGATACAGTACTACAGACGTTGTTGGATTTTGTGGATGCGCTCATGTTTTGATTGATACTGTACTACAGACGTTGGTGGATCATGTGGATGCGCTCATGTTTTGATTGATACTGTACTACCGACGTTGGTGGATCCTGTGGATGCGCTCATGTTTTGATTGATACTGTACTACCGACGTTGGTGGATCATGAGGATGCGCTCTTCTTTTTATTGATACTGTACTTCCGACGTTGGTGGATCACGTGGATGCGCTCATGTTTTGAGTGATACTGTACTACCGACGTTGGTGGAACACGTGGATGCGCTCTTGTTCTTATTGATACTGTACTACAGACGTTCTTTGATGCTGTGGATGCGCTCTTGCTTATATTTCATACTGTACTGCAAATATCATTGGATTCTGTGGATGCGTTCTTGTTTCCAAACTTTGTGTTAGGGTCGTCCTTAAAGGATCCCATTTACTGCCCAAGAAGATTTTTAAAAATAAATAAAACCACCATCCACAGTAACTCGAGTCAGTCAAAGCTCCGCTTCTAACAGCGTGGGGCAAATCCCCCCGCCCCACCGACCGCTCATTCCGCGCTACCGTACCTTACCCTTTCCATTAGCCTCCTAACCTTACCAGCCTACAATATTCTATTAACT